>CAUYRH010086802.1:0-45057 GCA_963574655.1 Perodicticus potto | reverse complement strand
AAACTGTTCTCATTTCAGAAGCACCAACATTTTATACCTTATTTTTTAACATGGCTAATGCACTTAAAATAAACAAATATTCTGCATTTAGTAAGGTTCGCCTGTACCTTTCTAAGATGCACCGTAGGTGTGGCCCCACCAGTTACCCTCCCTCCACCCCAACCTTCCCCCTTCCCTCCCTACCCCTGCCCCTTTCCCCATATTATTGTGTTATAGTTGGGTTATACCCTTCATAAGACAGCTATAAACTAGCTTCATAGTAGGACTGAGTACATTGGATACTTTTTCTTCCATTCTTGAGATACTTGATTTTATGTAGCGATATGTCTCTGAATTTTATTTTGGATATTCAATTCATGTTAATACCAATTGAAAACCTTTAACACGGTATTTACCTTCAAAATTCCATACAGATCCCTAATAGTAAACAATTAATATTCTGATGCTCAGATTATTTTTTTTATTTTACCAGACTTTGCATGATTTATTATGCCATTTGACTAGTAATCCTCTTGAATATGCCCAGATCATGTTAACTTTTAAAACATAGCTTAGCAATTAACATTACCTGCTAAAATTTATATATAGACATATGAATTTAATATATATAAATTTGTAATATGCACACACAATTTATATATATATTTGTATGTACATGTGTGTGTATCTGTGTATAAGTACATTCTTGAGAAAAAAGCAATGGGATTGTTACAACAGTTAATATTAAGCTAAAATTGGGAGTGTCTTGACCTTCCTATACTGGTTTTATTGATATTATTCTCTTTGCCTCTAATAGTGACAGATGGTACTCATAGTCCCAGCGGACTATTCTCATATTTAAATTTATTGAGATGTATTGTTTAATAACTGTCTTTAATTTTATTTTGAGAAGTTGAAGCAAACAATTACATATAGCAGTATGCTACTAAACGTGTTCATAATTAATTTAGCTTTCAACCTTTCCTTCTTTGATCTGTTTTCAAGGTGAAAGATAATGCTGAGTTAGTGAAAAGTGGACGATTCTTTCACATTTGACTTTCCTTCTATCTTCAGCTTAAAAAGTTAACTATGTACCTTGTCAGAGGTATTGAATATTTTCTTACACCTAAAATTGCTGTTGATGCATTTTTTTTTCCTCTTCAGTTTGCAGTTATCTCTAGGCACAGCTTTCGGTAATATTTTAAAAGTTACAAAAGTATTTTTTCTTTCAATATGATTACATAAATTCTTTATCTACAAACACAAATCATTCAAGGGATTATATTTGAAGTTTTTTAAAATAAGCATATAAAGCTATTTGCCTTGTAGCAAACTTCTAAACTTACTCAGAACGCTTTTTTTTCTTCTTATTCTTATAAAAATATCTTAGGTCTTTAAGCTCTAGAAGAAGTTTTTCTTCCAATAAAGAAATGTCCCCATGGAGTTTTTTTTTAATGCTAGTCTTGTGGACCGGGTACTGGTGCAGGTCATCAGATGATCTAGATGTTACCATCTACTGTTTCTTTGCTTGCCCCATCCCCCCACCAAGAGACCTTGAGAAAATAATTAAACTTTGCTAAGTGTCTATTCCTATCTTTCTCTAAAAATGTCATAAATGATAAATTCAGCAAATGCTCGTAGATGAATTTGGTATTTATATGTTGATTTTCATTAAAGGAGATACTTATTATTTTGTCTTTTGTGTCTTGTTTTGTAACTTAGAAAACCCAATACCCATATTAGAGGAATAAAACTATGTATTTATCTCTACATATCTTTCTATTTATCTACCTATCTATTTAGTCTTTTCTCATGTTCTGAGTTCTCTAATAATACTTGACATGGAGTAGCCTTTATCGGCTGGGCCACTTGAACAATTGTGTGCTGTGCATCATATTGGACAAGGAAAAGGGGACATGATAAATGAGTATCATCTTGTTTTGGTGGTTATTAAATGCCTTTGCTTTCATACAGTGAGAAATTTGATAAACAGAGTTGAGCCTCATGGCTAATGACATTTCCAAATTTTAGAACATTGATAAATAATGGGGGAACTTTCATCATAAACAATGGAGAATAAAACAAAAAACCTCTCTTCTGACCCATGAGAACAAATGACTTCACATCTCATCTATATTTAGAGAATGATGTTGAAATCTATTCATTTATCCTCTGATACTCATTTTCGGATAAATGATGGTGCTCTTTTTAAACCTGAAGTCCAAATGGTTTAATACGATAAAACATGTGACATTTTATAGGCATTTTGTAACAAGTCTTGCATGTCACTGTACTGCAGTTACATACAACATCAGTTATTCCCTAAGGTATTATATAGTTGTAGATCATAAACTTTTAGCTTAAATTAAACATCACAGCTGGTTGCTTTAATTTGATGCATTATGCCACAAATGTTTCAACAGCTTGACTAAAATGAGCCATACTGCAGATCCAAAGAAAGAGCGAAGGTCAATGCACGTGACGTGAAGCCTAGTCATTTGCAGATTTTCTTTGGGCATATTAAAAAGTATTCTGCAGAATATAGTTTAATGGAATATAACCAAACAAAATTTAAAAGACCGAGTAGACTGTTGCATTGGTGTTTCATTTATAAAAGGCAATAACTATAAATTCTTCATCTCATGGCAGTGTTCACAATAGCACATTTCAAAATTCATGAAAATTGAGCTTTGAGAATGTTTACTTCTTTCATTGTGGTAGCTCTGCCTGCCTCTTTTCAAACTTAAAACATCATTAAATCTACAAAAGAAGGCAGTTATCAGAGAAGAAAGATAAATGTGATTGCCCTCTTTTTCACCCTGTCCTCAGGAAGGTTTTTTTCCCCCTTCAATTAGAAGACCAATGGAGCTGTCTTTTCACTCATTCTATTTGCACTCTGAATGTCTTCAGCTAAGAATATTGATAATAATTCCACTAAAATTATCACTAATTATAATAAAGACCCAATTTTAAGACTATTTTAACTCTAGGGGCATTCTTCTAGTCAATAGAAATTAGCCTGAAATATTGTTTGAAACCCTTCATGAGCTAAAATAATTCTGTCACTTAAGATCAGAAAAGTCTTCCAAATCATTTGCTGGCAATACAATAGAGATAGAAGAAATTATTGTGAGAGGTTAATACTATGATATTCTCAGATAAAAAAGCTGTAAAGTGTTATTTGTCATAAAATCATAAAATTTCAAAACTGAAGAGAAAACCGAAAGATCTCTGAGGGTGTGCTCCCAACACCATCTATTTAATCACCTCTCTTTAGCTGCTATTTTAAATACTCTTATTCCCTTCAACACAGTTCTATTATTATCTTCTCTTACAAACATCCTCAATCATTTCAGTCAAAATTCACAATGAATATATTTCTGCATCTGCAAGACTTGATTATTATGGGATTTCAGTTGTGGAATTCCTTTGTCTCACGTGAGCGTTATTTTAACAGGCAATGTATAAGCTTCTCTGTTTCATGTGACTCTCGCCTTGTCTTGTTTTCAGCCCTCCCTTCCTCCTAAGTAGGTAATTAAGGTACACACAGGTTAATTTCTCCATTATTTTAATTCAGTACTCTTTGTTTATTCTTTATAACCAAGGACGCTAACTTTCAGAAAGTTTAAATGTGTTTTCTTAACAAAATAAGCTAGTATTATTTCCAGGATTCTAGCTCACTAAACCTAAGTGCCTAATGAAGTATAAGCAAAAAATGTGCTCTGCTTAAAGTTGGTGACAGTGTCTAGAACTATTTCAAGTGTCTAACTGCTCAAAACAGTCTTCCTTGCTCTTAGGAACAAAAAACATGCTCTGACTTATCTCCCGTATCTTCCCAGTTCTCCTGTGGACCAGTATTTCTGGACTTGATTTCAGTGGCAGTAGTAATCTGCCTCACTTCACCTTCTCTGTTATTGGGATCAAAGTGTAATCAGTGAAAAAGAATATGGCAGTAACAGTGGGGAAATGTGGCTGTAATCTTGGTTATGGTTCCTAACTTTGAATTCTATATTCTTACTTGCATATTGGGTAAAAATATTACTTCATGGAATAAATAAGATAATTTTAAAATGACTGCTAAGAAATACTCTGGCGCAGGGAATTTGCAAAATTTAAAAAAAAAAAAACACCCTATTTTCCTTCTTACCGCTCTGCTAAATATTGCAGATGCTTTAGGTTGAAGAAATAGAAAGGAGCGGAAAATAGAAAAAAAACAAAAGTGACTAAACAAACCCAATAAATTTGAGTGTAAGCTTTACTCAGGTTTGTCTCTTACCTGTTGTCATCCTTTAACTATGTTAGTTCCTGTGAAATAAAACATCACTTACTACCCACATTATACGTGGGTAGCGGGAGGAGCTTGGTGTGAACAACTCAAACTTTCAGTTTTTCAGAAGTAATTTGTGCATTACCGTGGGGATAGACAAAATCAGTTGCTTGTTGATTGTGTTCCTTCTCATTCTCCTTGCCGTTATCTTAGAAAATTACAGCAATCGCTTGTGAAACTTAGCCTCATCATCATAGACTCCTTATCTTGAATGACCTTTACCGTCCCCTAGCCACAGCTGTACATTCAAAAAGTCTGAGTGTTACCATAATATATACACCATATTACCCAGAAAACTTAAGACACTAAACCCCAACTCTCTAACCATGAGCTCCTGAACTTTAGAGAGCCATTCACAAAGCCTTGTACTTCCTTGTTCCTATCAGAGTCTCTGATCACGTATCTTATTTTGGTCTTTTTCATTTCTTACCGTGTCTAATCATTCTTTTAGCATCATTTTGCTTTTTGAAAACTGTATGTTTCAGCTTTATGTAATTCTTATTTGCTTTCTGCCGTGAAAAAGGAGGATTTTTTTTTTTAATATAAAAATGTTCACTTTACTATGGGAGTACATATGTTTGGTTACATAGTTTGCTGTTGTATGATGAAAGTCAGAATTATACAGGTAGGTGTATTCTTCACTGGTAAGGGTGCTATGCAGGGTGACCATCAAGTTCATGTGCAATTTAAAATAGACAACAGGACCTTCGTGGCCACCCTGCAGATCTGTGCAGTGTATTCGTAGGGGGGGGACATTTACCCATCCCCTTCTCACCCTCCTCCTAACTTGAATTTCATTGTGTTTTGATTCCATATGAGCACATAGTGTTAATCCAGTGGTTCTTAACCTTCCTCATGCTGCAATGTATTTTCATTGTTACAAAGGGGTTGCGACCCACAGGTTGAGAACAGCTGTGTTAATCAGTCCATTCCAATTTAGTATTGAGTACACGTGGTGTTTGTTTTTTCTTTCTTACAATATTTCCCTCAGGAGAATGAGCTCCTATTCGACTCAGCTTGTTACCAAAGATACTGGGTCTCCATCTTTTTATGGCTGAATATTATTCCCTGTGGATAAAGAAAGAGTTCATCCACTGTTGGGGGACTGCAAACTGGTACAACCTCTGTAGAAACTTGTATGAGATTCTGCAAAGAACTAAAAGTAGACCTACCATTTGATCCTGCAATCACACTAGTAGATATGTACTCAAAGGAAAATTTTGTATTTTAGCATTTTAAAATTATATTATTTATTCTTTGCAGGAAGTAATATTTTTACCCAACATGCAAGTAAGAATACAGAATGCCAAGTTAGGAAACATAACCAAGATTACAACCACATTTCTCCACTGTTATTGCCATACACATATAAAATTATGTATGTATTTACATTTTATCATAAATACATTTGCACTTGAATGTTTATAGCAGAACAATTCACAATTGCAAATATGTGGAGACAATTCAAGTGCCCTTCAGTATATGAATAGATCAATAAATTATGGTGTATGTATACCAACTATAGTCATTTTTATCAACAGCCTTTGTTCACTTGTACCTTTATTTGGATACACTGTACAGCCATGCAACTTTTCCTGCTGTATTCCTGAGGAATTGAGAGATGCTAAATGGAACGATATACCTAAGAATAAAGGCTCATCAAAAATGCATGGTCTAAAATACCAATTAGAGCTCGTGTTGTTACATATTCTTATACCACTATCCTGAAAGTCTTTACCTTTTAGTTCTTGGTGGGTCCCTCATGACTCCCTGCCCTTGCACAAATGAAAAACTCTCTCAAGATATTAATCTCTCCTTAGTGAAGAGGTATATATATATACTAGAATTGGATATTCTGGGTTTGAATCCCTACTTATGCCACTTACCAATCTGTGACATTAGATACAGTATTTCAGTCTGCATTTCACATTTCTGAGGTAAGAAGTAGAATAATAGATAATAATTGTCATGAAAAATAAGTGTCTTAACTATTGTGAAGCTTTTAAAATTGCTTCTGACGCATATTATTGCCATGTGGGTTTCTGCTATCGCCATTTTCTTAAAACTGGATTGGTCATTTCATTTCCTTCAGGATATAACCAAAATTATGTTTTCAAAAAAAAACTATTCTTCTTCTGAATATTCTTCATGGCATTATTTCCAAGGGGTTTGCTCCCTAACACTTTTCTAGTTTGAGTATTCCATGTGGTTGAACATTTATTCTGTCGTACAACTTCACTGCCTAAAACCTTTCATTGGCATGACATTGCAAATTCCCAAGTGAGTGATCATCCCAGTTTGAAAGAATTAAAATATTCTCTCATGTGTTCATTTTATTTGAATTGTCATCATCTAGATGAAATGAGTAGAGTGGGAATTTCAGGTCAGGAAAAGGTGACAGATGAGGCTTTAGCAGGAGGTTGGAGACTTCCAGCTCACAATGTCCTGGCCATGATTGAGTCAGCTGTACTCTGATAACACAGCAGAACGCCTGTGAACTGTTAGCCAAGAAGACTTCTGCAAGGGCTGTTGGTAACGCACCTCAATATCAATAGCCATAATTTACTTTTTGGGATTTTTAAAGCAAAATGGCAACAAAAATATTACATTTTTTGTAGATATAAATATGGCTTTGGGAGTAAACAGCATAAAAATATTTTAAAAGAAGCATTACCCTGTGTACATAGGATACCAAAGATTTTAATGGTTCTGTTTTTATTTTAAAATTAGACATTTTATACTCTTATATTTTATCATGATTCTTTATTTATTATTTCTGAAATGCTATAAGTATGGGGGAAAACTACAGTCTGATTTAGTAAATTTCACCATTTCATTTTAATACTGAGCTCAAACTAAGCAGCTTATCAGTGAGATGTACCATTTACTAACAATTTCCACTTCCACGAACAAGTGGCCTTAACATTATTTTTGCAACAAAATAGTAAAACATCAGAATAGCTAGAAGAAAATAATTCAAATGTTCCTAACATAAAGAAAAGATAAATACTTAAGGTGGTAGGTATCTCAGGCACTATGATTTAATTATATAACTGTAGTAGATTATCACATATACTCTGAAAATATGTACATTTATTATATATTTATAAAAATAAATAATTTTTGAAAAATAAAAGTATTTTCAACACACAATTTTTTTTTATACTTAAGGATGAGTTCTTAATCTTCTAGTTTCTTAATCAGGGGAAGTTTTTAAAGTTTACTCTAAAAAAGAATAAGAAGTCAACATATTTTTTAAAAAATTAAATTTAAGACCTCTAAGATTTATGATTTCACTATAAAATGTTATATATTTGCATTTAACTTCAGTATCATTTCTACAGTATTTGCCATCTTAAAATACTTTTAAAGTATACACACACACACACACACACACACACACACACACACACGGGGTAGGCATATAGAGAGAGACAAATTTTAAAACTGACTAGAAAGAAAATCTCACCACTAATTTGGGGGAAAAAGGAAAAATACTCCCAACAGTTTTATTTTGAAATGACTCCAAAACTTTTTGTCCATATGGTTATTGTCAATTTAAAGAAACACACACACACTTACAGAGGAGGCCTACTGCGTTCTCTCCCCACTCTCCCACATCGGTGCATCTTCCGTATGCCACTCAGTGCAACTCAATGGCTGGGAAGCAGCAATACAAATTTGTTTCATAATAATAGCTCTGCAATACAACAGTTACAAATTCTAAGCAATTGCTCTTGGCCTAAACAATAAGTGCTACGTTAAAATTCTTAAAGTTTATTAACTTAAGAGAGTAGAAATTAAATAGTTTAGTCAATAGTGTTATAATAAAATTGAAACATTTCAGTAGTTAATGGGCTTTTCAGATATGGAGATTATATTTACTGAATAATAACAAATCTAATTACTTTATCCTTTTTCATGGTCTATTATTTATTTTTTCTTATAACATCCAGGCAAAATGTGAATGAAAATATGTCATATACAATTTCTAGTCATGGTAAGAAGATAAAGTCATTGACATCAATTTTCCTAGGGACATGAACAGATATATCTGCCTGTGTAAACTCTCTCACAAATAAATCTACACACATTGAGACAGGTCATAGGTGACTAGTGCACACGTGGACAGCCACACAGAAACCACAGATAAAGCATAAATTTGGAAATACAATGATTGGCATCTAGGAGAACAGAGTCTAGATACATTTAGACAATTCTGTTTAATTTTTTTCTTTTTTGCAGTTTTTGGCTGGGGCTGGGTTTGAAACCACCACCTCCAGCATATGGGGCCGGCGCCCTACTCCTTTGAGCCACAGGAGCCACCCTACTGTTTTAATTTTTTTTAACATTTTATATCAGACATTTTTTTTTCTGAACGTCTTTTATAGTTTTCATTTATATGCCAGTAATTTAATGACTGGACTTCCTACATAACAGGACTGCTGGGAAACTCAAATAAGATAATATATGAAAATGCTTTAAAAAACACAAAAATTGAAAATAAATTAGAAAGGTTTTTCAGGAATTACAGTTATAACTGTCCATCTATTCCTTTTAACCAGTTTGATGAAAATATTTCAGATTGTATATAAAACCAGCACACCATGATTGCATTATGTACACAGGTATGATTTAATAAAAAAACAAAGTAAATAAATAAATTCTCATTTAATTCATTTACTTTATGCCATAGAAACCTTGAAGAGCTTTTTCAAATTCTTTCTATAATTCTAGCTTAACTTTAACAATGAAATAACAAAGCTAGCTCTTCTCCCAAAGATACAGAACAATTTAGGAATAAGATACATTATTTGCCAGTGAAGCATCTATACTTCAAATCTAGCCATGAATTAAAAAGAATCGCACAAACAGAAGACAGTATTTATTGAATGAATGCTTTGTGCTTTCATGGTCTCATTTCATGTTTACAACTTTATAATGTCATTTCTATTATCATCCCAATCTGACTGATGAGAAAAGAGAGGTCTAAAAAGGCAAATAACCTTCTCTTCAACGGAAATATGGTAAGTGATAAAACTAGAATTTGAGCCCTACCCCGCCCATGATTCCTGAGCTCCTGGTTTACCAGCATACTGTCCTGTTCCACTATGCGTATGTAAAATAAAAGCATATTTAAAATCTGAGTAAATCTATCAATATAATGCAGCAAATTAAAGGTGACAGCTATGAATTGTTTCTGTATATCAGACAGAAATAATGTTACCTTCGATGTCAAATCATAAACTTTGTAGTAAAAAAAGTACATAACTTTATTTTGATCCCAAAATATGAATATTTGCTGAAAACAGTTCTTTGATTCAGTTCAGTTCCCACTGATATTTATTTAGGTCCGACAGTGCACCAGGAATAGTATGTGTGGGCCGTAGAAGCCGTGATGTGATGAGGGGGAGAGAAGGAATTCTGTCTATCCTCAAAGCAAGTGGAAAGAGTCGGAGGTATTTTTCAGGCAGAATGAACAGCAAATATACATCGTCCTAAAATAGCCCGATACACATAGGGAACTAAAACTAATTCAGCATTAATTGAGAGAAGTGCAAAGTGGAGAGTGGCAGAGAGGAAGCTGGGTGAGAGGCAGGTGCCAGGTAGCTGAGAGCCTCTGTCTTCCCGTCACCGTGAGGGGCTTTGGCTACATGCCATGGAAACAATCTGAAGCCACATCCTTTTCCAGATGGGGCATGTCTGAAGACTGTAAGGTGACATTAAACCCAATGAGGCTGAGCATGTACAGAAAGTTAGCAAGAACCTTAAAAGGACAATTGGACAGAAGCAGAGAAGGAAATGAGTTCAGGAATTTTTTTTTTTTCTTTTTTTTTTTTTTGTAGAGACAGAGTCTCACTTTACCACCATCGGTAGAGTACTGTGGCATCCCAGAGCTCACAGCAACCTCCAACTCCTGGGCTTAGGCGATTCTCTTGCCTCAGCCTCCCGAGTAGCTGGAACTACAGGCACCTTCCACAACGCCCGGCTATTTTTCTGTTGCAGTTTGGCCAGGGCCAGGTTGGATCTCACCACCCTTAAAATCATCAGAGATTGGTGACTAATTAGAGAGGAGTGTATGGTGACCTCTAATATAAGGTGACTGGGTGACATATGAAGGCATTCTGATATTTAGAAATTAAAAAGAAAACTCAAGGGGGATGGCTGAAGCTGGTAAGTTAATACTGTTCATTATTAAGCGTCTGAGCGCTCTCTGGGGTTATATCCAAATGCAGATGGGCCCAGTTGACTGGCTGTGGAGAGGGTAGTACAGTGGATTTGGGAGTTGCAAATCCACAAGTGGTACTAAAACCACGCAAAGATAATCAAAACAGGATTCTGTATAGCGTGGTGTTGGCGTATAGTCAGTCTTACAAAATTATGTGTTGAAAAGTTAGAGCAAGTGGTAATGAGTCAAGAAATTGTGTGAGAATAGCATCGTTTAGGGGCTACAAGAAGCGCGGATGGTCAAAGGGGGACACACACAACATGCTGTAGTTTATGTAAATATTATCCACTTTCATATATATGTAGTAAAATTATAAAATCCAGGGAAAGTATCAAATTAGTGACTAACTCGAGAGAGGAAGGTACATTGGATAGTTGTACAGAAGACTTCAGAACCATCTCTAATTATTTGTTTCTCGGTGCATCTTAGAAGGGTACAGATGAAACTTACTAAATGCAGAATACAAATGTCTTCATACAATAACTAGGAAAGTGCCACAAAGGCTATGTTAAACAGTTTGATGAAAAGGTTTCAGATTGTATATGAAGCCAGCACATTGTACCCCATGATTGCACTAATGTAATAGCTATGATTTAATAAAAAAAAAAAAAAAAGAAAACAGGCAAATCTTAAAAAACTTATAAACTAAACATCACATTTCTATGTAACTCATGGGTCAAAGAGGAAGTGTCAAAGGAAATTAAAAAATGTATTAAATTGAATCAACATGAACATACAATATACTAATATTTGTGGGATACAGGTGAATCAGTGCTGATGGGAATTTATAGCACTCACTGTTTCTAGTAAAGAAGAGAAAATGTCTAAAATCAATAATTTAAGTTCCCACCTTAACAAATTATAAAAAAGAAAAGCAAGATAAATACAAAGCAAGCAGAAGGAAGAAAATAATATAGAATAAAAACCAGTATAACTGGAAACAGAAAAAGCAATAAAGAAAATCAATGAAACAAACAGCTGTTTATTTAAAAAAATAATTAAAATCACCAAACCCATAGAAAGATAAATAAAGCAAAATAGAAAGACACAGATTACCAATATCAGGACTAGAACAAAGGGTATAGAGGTGGTCCCTGGGTTATAGACAAGATAAGTTCCTGAGACTGTCTTTAGGTTGGATTTGTATGTAACTTGGATCCTTAATGAATAGTGCATATGTGGTAATAATAATACTATAATGATGCATATGTGGTAATAATAATAGAATACTGAAGAAATATTGTAGAAATAATAATAATAATATCTCTGTACTGTAATAAGTCACAAGTTATTGTTCTTTCTTTTAATTCCTAGGCTAATAAGAATGTTATGCTTATTTTGATCTTCTAAACAAGTCAAAAATAACATTTCCATTTCAATAATTACTCTATTATGCTGCTCAGTCATAACTGATACCTTCATTGGAACACTGCCTGTCACATGTTCTGGTATTCTCACTTTATCCTTTTGTAATTGTCCTGATAGCTGAGACTGAAGCCTAATGCTTTCCCAGTGAAAGACAGCAGGTGGTCTTTCTCCTAACCTTAATTATTTCTGCTTTCTTTCCCACTGTACTCAGTAGCCTTTCTCTTTGCTACAGGCTCACTGGGACTTGTAGTGGACTTTTGCTTTGGAAGTATGGTCATAAAGGTAAGCACAGATTCACAAAATCAAAAAAGTTAAGACGATAGTGATGCTATGCCTAAGAGGCCCTATAAACAATGAGACTAGTGGCTAGGATAAAAATACTGCACCAATATAGCACTGCCTTATGCCATGTGGGTTTGTTCACATGTGTGGAAGAAACTAGTTTCTGACTTATTAATTCAATTACTTAATTATGAATTATCCTTATGGGGAGTGGAATGCCACCTGTCAGGTCATCCACAATCCAGGGATTGCTTGTAACTACTCATATATACCTGTCAGACACCAAAAAGGTGACGGCAGAATACTAAAAACAAGCCTACACACATAAAGTTGATAACTTAGATAAGACGGATCAACATCTCAAAAAGCACAAACTAACCAAAACTCACTCAATATCAAATAGATAACTTGAATAGCTCTAAGTTTAAGGAAACTGAACTTCCAATTTTAAAACTCTTTTATTTTTGGGGGGTGTATATTGTGATATTTTATTTTATTTTTTTAATGAAATCATAGCTGTGTACATTAATGTAATCATGGGTTTTATATGCCATTTGAAATATTTTCATCAAACAGTGGAGAAGTCTACCAAATATTTAAGGAAGAATTAAAAGCAATCTACATAATCTCTTCCACAAAGCAGAAGTGGAGAGAACACTTCCCAATCCATTTTATGAGGTAATTTGTTATTACCTAGATACCAAAACAAGACAGAGAATATAGAAATGAAAACAATGGACCAACATCCCTTATCCATTCTGATTCAAATGTCCTTAACAAAATATTACTAAATGAACTCAGTAATAAACAAAATATTTTGTACACTATGACCAAGTAGGGACTATTCTATGGATTCAAGGCTGGCTCAACATTCAAAAATAAATGTAATTCATCATATTAGCAGGCTAAATAAAAAAAAAAATCACAATCATAAAAGGTATTTGATAAAATTCATTAAAGGGATTTGACAAATTGCAATACTTATTCATTTAAAATTTTGTATAATCTGTAATAGCAAACAATCGGTAAGTTGGAGTTCATTAAAATTAAAAACTCTTTTTTTTTTTTTTTTTTTTTTTGAGACAGAGCTTCACTTTTTCACCCTCAGTAGAGCTCTGTGGCATCACAGCTTACAGCAACCTCCAACTCCTGGGCTTGGGCGATTCTATTGCCTCAGCCTCCCAAGTAGCTGGGACTACAGGCACCCACTACAACACCTGGCTATTTTTGGTTGCAGTTTGGCCAGGGCCAGGTTAGAACCTGCCACCCTTAGTATATGGGGCGGGTGCCCTACCCACTGAGCATAGGCGACTCCCAAAATTAAAAACTTTTGTTCTGTCAAATATCTTGTTAAAGCGATTGAAAAGACTAGGTACAGACTGAGAGAAAATATTTGCAATCCACGTATCTGACAAAGGACTGACATCTAGAAGATATGAAGAACGCTCAAACTAGAACTAGTAAAAACATCCATTAGAATAAGGGCAAAAGACACTGAAGAGATAATTTACCAAAGAGGAGAGAAAACAAGCACATAAAAAAATGTTCAACATCACTAGCTATTAGGGAAATGTAAATTAAGGCCACAAGGAAATATCAGTGTCCACATATTAGAAGAGGTAACATAAAAATTAGAGATAATACCAAATGCCAGCAGGGATGTGGAGAAACCGAGCACTTGTAATAACAAAATAGCAATTTAGGTTTTGAAACACTGTGCTTAGGGAATTGTTAAGGGAATAATAACCTAAATGTGGATAAATTTGTAAAAATTGGTTATTAACACAGACTGCCACAATAGAAAAAATTTTTTTCCTTGGAGTCACGGTGTTTTATTAGATTGAATACATTAATTGCCAAGTGAGTTGTACTTAATTCATGCTAGTTTTGAGCCCAGCACCTCGTGAAACATATGCAACTCACACATTTCTTGACCTAATGAAACATGGTGGCCCCAAGAGGAAAAAACTTTCTTTTCTAGTGTGGCAGCCATTGTGCAAGTCTGTCCAGTTCTACTCCATACATGCTTCACAAGGCCCTGGGCTCAAAACTAGTGTAAGTTAAATACAACTCACATGGCAGTTAATGGTTTAAATAAGTTCTGCTTCATGACCCAAATAGGATGATTTAGAAGGCTCTAGTCATTTGTTATATTTTGTACTAGGGTAAATAGACATAAATATGGAATGATGACAGCTAATCACACCTCTTCACAATTTGATTCCAAACCCTGAAGTATCAAGCTTTTACTCAAAGCCTAATATCTCTATCATAACATCAAACAGCAAATAACTTTGTATACTGGTAATATCATTTAAAAATTTCTTTAGAACCCAGAAAAAAAACTACACTGGATTGCTCAGAGGCAGATATTCTAAGCTAACATTTTGGAAGACAAGGTAATCTTTCAACTCTTCCATAGAAGACAGGGAATTTACTTAGTAGTCATAGTTGGTATGAATCTTGAGCAAGCTTAGATTCTGAAGAACCGTTTTTCCCTACACCTCTGCATCATTACATAGTCATTTTACACCATTTTCTTCAAATTGCAGACAATGCTGAAAGAGCAGGTAGGACTCACCAATTGTAATCCAGTCGAGATTGATGAAGTTGCTGTTGCTTTAGGAGAAGCTTTGTCTCCTGCTGAGCCAGCAGATGCTGAAGGCGCTCCTTTTCAATTTCCAGTTCCATTTTCTGAAGCATCAGTTGCTGCCTTCTGTCTTCTGAGAGCTGCTTTTTGACATCAATTTCACTGGGATCCAGTGACCTCCCACCATGCATCAGAGCTGCCCAAGAAAGCCCACAATAACTGCAGGATTCTGCACGTGTCTTAAGATGTTGAGGGGCTATGTTTGTGGGATGGCTTTCATTACCATGATCATTTTCAGAGAATCTGTGACCACAGCACTTAATAGATGGAGTACGTGTAAGGTGTGGACATTCCTCCATCTTCAGTTCTTCTGGTAGAGCTTTTTCTGCATCCATTGGTTTTCTCCCGGGAGATTCATAATTACCTGTTCTGGTTGATGATGGTACCCTATCTAGCTCCTCCTTGGAATGATGAAGGGTTACTGGTTTCAAAGAATTATTTCTATACTCCAGAAAGGATTTTGAAGCTGAATTCTGATTTGCAGACTTAGGTCTGTGCTTGGTTTGATAGTAGGTTTGTGGTCTGGCAACACTCAAGTAGGAACCATCCAGTTCTGTAGAGGAAGACCGGAGAGTACTTTTCCTATTGGATACCTAAAAAGAACCACAAAAGCACTTGACAAATAAGAACACAATAAAACAAGTTATTTTTCTTTTGGATTTTTAGAAATCGATGATATATGTTTACCAAAACAAAGCTGTGTTCTTAAATAGGAAATGAGAATATTCACACAGATAAATAGACATGTGCCCCAAAGCTACATCGATTTTCAAACAACCTACATTTCAGTAAATCTCTATAAGGATGAAAAAAATGCATGGGTACATGCTGCTTAAACAAGATCTTTGGTGATTTCAGGAATTGCAAATAATGGGGATGACATAAAATCAACTTTCAAAAGAGGCAAAAGATTTAATGTTAATGTCTTAAATTGTTTACTTTTGAATACTGAGCCAAGAAATCCATTCAGCCACCTTAAATACCCTTTGATTGGCTATTAAACAGCATGAGATTTGATGTAAAACATTTCACCTTGTATTGAATGGGATGTTACTTACTGCCAGAACTTTGATGAGTTTTTGTAAACATCTTTACAGAGCACAGATAAAACCAACCACTTTCAACAAAATATGATTCTAATCAAAATTGGTTATTTAAATACAAAACATTTAATTTCAACTACAAACATAAGTGATTTTGAATTAAGCTGTTCAAGTGATTACCTTCTTATAGAACTTAGGCAGAAAGAAATCAGCTGCAAATTGCCTCTGACAGGCCAATAGAGTGAGCTTTTCCATTATTTTACTCTCATGGCTGTTATATCGGGGAGAGCAAAACTTAGTCTCTACCAACGATTCTCAAATTTTAAAGTGTATCAAAATCACCTGGATGGTTTTTTAAAACACAAAACTTTGGCAGCACCCCCAGAGTTTCCAAATCTGTCTGGAGCAGAGTCAGGGAATTTGCATTTCTAACGAGTTCCAAAGTGACACTAATGTTGCTGATCTAGGCCTATACTTTGAAAACTGCTGGCTTATATCAAGGAATGTCTCTAGCTGTCTTACTGTTGACCTTGGCCTTGGAAGACAGAGTTATTATACTTAATTCAGCTCTAAATATCTCTGAATTAGTACAACAAATAAGCAGCTTTTTTCCACATGTATTTCAGAAACACAGTGTATCCAAATTCCAGGTGTTTGTACAAACGTAAGTATTCTAGTTCAATGCAAATATTGAGCATGTTACTGATGAGCAACTTGGTCATGAAGGTAGATATTTGTGATTAGCAAAGTAATAATGCAAGAAATTAAGATAGAGGAATTTTAAACTGGACTGATGGGGAGCGCATTTCCAAAAATGAATTCAGCCAATGCTTTGATTCTTCCATGGGTAGTCCCTTACAACATAAACCGATCCCTTGAGTGCCTTTTCTTCCCTAATTGCGATGGCTAAAACTTCCAATGTTAAAGAGCAGTGGAGACAATGGGCAACCTTGCCTGGCTGATCTGAGTGGAAATGATTTCAATTTAACTTCATTCAATATGATATTGGCTGTGGGTTTGCTGTAGATAGTTTCTATCAGTTTAAGAAATGTCCCTTGCTATACTAATTTTCTTAAGTGTTCTGATCATGAATGGATGCTGGATATTACCAATCCATGAATGGATTGCTGGCATCAATTGAGAGAATAATATGGTCTTTGTTTTTTAATTTGTTTATGTGCTGAACTTATAGTAAGTTTTTAAAAGCCCTCACCAAGGTAAAGAGTCTTAGTGGGTCATGTATTATTTATGCCACTAACCCTCAAACCAGATGGCAGATATCCCTGAAGGTAGGGGTTAGAACTCTGTGTCCTCCACAAGCCTTAGCACGAAGTTTGAACTTAATGACTATTCATTTGTAAAGCACGTGGTAGTTTACAAAGTTCTTAGCCACAGATCCCTCATTTAATACAGTGAAGTGGAAAAAGTGAGGAGAAACTGAAGAGTCTGGGAGTCAGAGGTGAGCAGTAGAGGCTGGATTTAAATGTCCAAGTTTCTACCTCCCAATCCCCTGTTGTTTGCTCCATGCCACCCTGGACTCATAAGTAACTTAACATTCATTTCTAAAATTTTAAAGTTCAGTTCATTCAGTTCTAAAATTCTAAAATGCTTGTGGTCAAGGTAAACAGGATCAGCAAGTATTTAGCATGCAAGTTTCCAATGTGGAAGGCTGGGCATGAGGAAATTCAATACAAAAATACAGCACATCACAAGTCTGAACCTTTGACAAGAGCTCAGACTGCGGTCTCCAGTCTACCGATCTGAGTCCACCAATACCTTCCCCCAACACATGCACATTCACACATGTGTACACACCCAAATCAAGACCTCCAAGTCACAGATGAATAAACACTTGACCCCAACAACTATGTGCCCAGCCCAGAGCTAAACTACTGTGCTTAGAGTTGCAGGGCAGGGGAGAATATTAAAAGTCTACCTCATGTAGATCACACTTTCCATTCTAAAGGCCTTGCATCTTTGAAATCCCTTATCCCTATTTTATCTGTTGAACAGCCTCCACAAGGCTCACGACACTTGATCCTGTCTAAACTGGAACCCCCTCCTCCCTGAAAATCTTCTCTTTTCAAGCCAGAGGCACCTCCTTCTAACCAGAGAAGAGGTGAGGGCACACACTGCCTTTTTAAAACCTGCCACATGGGCTGAGTGTTAGGAGTAATCATAGCACTCTGGGAGGCCAAGGCTGGAGGACCCCTTAAGGTTAAGAGTTGAGAGAGTCTCAGCTGGGTGTGATGGCAAATGCTTGTAGTCCCAGCTACTTGGGAGGCTGAAGCAGGAGAATCACTTGAGCCCAGGATTTTGAGATTGCTGTGAGCTATGATGATGCCATTGCACTGTAGCCTAGATGACAGAGTAAGAAACAGAAAAAAGAAAAAGAAAAAGAAAAAGAAAAAAAAAACCCTGCCAGGTGGTAAATAATGAGCTACATGAGTGTCCTAGCAGAAAAGCACCAGTACCTGTGACCCCCATTCCAGTTAAGAGCTCCATTCCCCTCCTCCTTTTAGGACTTTCTTGCTTTTTTTTTGTCTCTGCTACTATCCCTACACGGGGTCCTTTGCTCCTTTTCCAATCTATAGTCCCAGTAATGGAATTTTAAAACTTCAAGAAGACAGAGAAAAACAAAGTTCAGACCTTCTTGGTGCCACATTTTTGTTACTCTGCTGGAATTCTGGAGGTACTGTGTTTGAATAAGGAAGGCCTTTCCATCTTCCTGGAAGGACTCACTGCCCTCCACATAGTACACACAGGATATACAGCCCTTTTGCACTGGCACTCCTTCAGCCTCTCTTCTTGCTCTGAACACCCCCAGAAATCATGTCCCACCAGAATTTCCTCTTCAGATGGGGGAGGGTAGTTGCAGAAGCACAGAGATTTAAAATACTTCCAAGAGTTTCTTAAGGTGTGGAAAGAAGCAAGAGAACTCTGTCCAGGGTGGTGTGTCCTAGCCCTAACTATACAAGTCTAGGGAGCAGAAATTCCAAATACAAAATTTGTAAACAGACAAAAGGCCACATCCCTAAATGAGGAACAACCCGGACTGTCCAGCTAGATGCCAGCTGTACCTTTAAGGTAAAAGAGTTCTACTGCCACCTCCAACTCCAGCCTCCTCTAGCCAAAAACCACCCTTCCCATCACACTATTCCCACTCAGACAGCCCCCCAAAAATCACCTGCAGCCTCCTTTTTCCCTACACCTTTGAGCCACCCAACTTCCCACCCCCAGAGGTGATTTATCCCTCCTTCATTCCAGGGGAACGAAAGTGAACGGAGATCTCAGCAAGGATACAGATGCGGGAGGAGGGGACACCAAACCCTTAGAGTGGGGACTGGCGGAGGTAATACAGGAGGAGTCAAGGTTTGAAAATAGCCCTGGGTGTGATTCATTACCCTCTCCTCCACAGGACTTGGGGTTAACATAGGTTCCAAGCCAGCACAATCTCTGGAGTCCCCAACCTCTGGGATACCAGGCTCTGAAAGAAAACTCCCATCCCTCCCCACCTACAATCTGGCTGCTGTTCTCCCTCTCCCCCCACAACACTCACACTCTAGTTTTCCACCTGGCTTAGCTGAATAATCACAAAGCTCTCCATGTGCATAGCTCCTGCTGCCCCAAGCATCTCAGAGACAACCCTTTACCTGCCAGTTAGGAGCCTGGTCTCAGACACCAAGAAACGAAATGTCAGGGTGAGAGAGACTGGGCCTTTTAAATACTGAAATGAGGCAGCAAGCGGTGTGGCTGAAAACATGTGAAAACACTTGATGACAGTAGTATGACTTGCCTAAGGTCAGATGAACTGGCTAAACCCATTTTCCTGAGTCGTAATTCAGTGCTCAATTTTAACAAATGTTGGGAGAAGAGACATGGAGAGAACCCAAGACTACCTAATTTGAAAATCCCCAAAAGTTTTCTAATCGAAACCCACTTTGAATTTCATGGGGAAAGCAAGCCCTAGAAAGATGAGACTTTCCCAAAGCCTTTGCCTTGGTCCCCCATGTTTCCTTAATACCCACAAGTCCTAGATGTTTCTCAGAAAGGAAGGCAGTGGCTGACGGGAAAGCCCATATGTTCGGACCAGGGCCTTCGGGAGATGCCCTCAAAAGCAGAGAAAAGTGAGTAGGAGAAGCGGCAGCGTGACCCAGCCACAGAGCCTGAAGCCCTGCCGCCCCACCCAGCCACAAGCCCTCTCCAAATCCCCAAAACAACAGCCCTGGGATCTGGCCAGACCCGAGGATCACAGGAAGACAGCTGCCTTCTACCGCCCTACTCGAGGGGCTTCGCTGGGAGACGTGCTGCTGTCACGCTCGGGGGTCCTGCAATCGGTGATTCCAACCCAAATGCCAAGGGCAGATGTAGTTTGTCTGGGTTCCTCCCAGATTCCCTCGCACGCTGCCAGTGGAACCGGTACGAGAGGAGCCAAGTGCGCCAGGGAGGCTAGGCTGGGCGAGGAGGCCGAGAAGCCCCTGTTTGTCTGGATCTTCTCCCGCTGTCACCCCAACTCCTACCTTGAGGCCAAGTCCAACCGAGCAGGCAGAAGGCGAGAGTGAGAGGGACTGCTCAGTCCCGGGCACGCGCAGAGCCCGGGGTCGAGCGGGGATAACGGTGCCAGCCAGAGGCGCAGCTGCCACTGCTACTTAGCTGTTGTCAACTCTACTCCCCTCAGCTCACAGGTAGGGAGGGAGTACCCGCAAGTCGGGCTGTAGGACGTCCCGCCCACATGCCCTCGACCAATAGGGGCGCAATCCGCCCACTGGACTCTATAGAAAGTAGCCAAATCGAGGTGGGCAGGGCTCTCCCTGCTAGCTACCCCAACCCTCGCGTTGCTGCCTTTCCCTAAGGTCAAACCGCTGGGAGGGAGTGGGTGCTAACCCAGAGCTAACAACTGAAGGTGAAGGAGTTGGCCTGGCACACAGTATATTTCTTGAGTTCTGAATGTGTCTGGCACCATGTAGGGGCTGTAAATAAATACAGGCAGGATTCGGTGACTTGCTTAGGATAATTAAGGGGGTGTCCAGGAGACATAAATTCGGTGAGATCTCAGAGCAGTAGGTACAGCCAAGAGAGAATCGGATAATTTAGCATTCCAGCAGGAAGTTGCCATCGTGGCTGAGGCTCCAGCATTCTGCAACATCGCCAATAATCCCAGCCTTCCCCACCTCAAGTCTGAAATCTACCTCCCCAGAGAAATGCATGGAAAACGAAGGGCACCGGCATTAATCTTAGTAGAAGTGGCCTTAAGGGAGTTCTGACAGGAAGTACCACCAGAAAGTCCATTTAAATTCAGTAAGAAACAGAGCGCTAGGATTTTATTTTTCTCTGGCCTTTTCTCACAGGGATCCAACCCAAGTTTACAACTTTGATTTCATTGTTGAATTGAAGGCTCCTATTAGCCAGGGCTAGGGAGTACCCAAGACCTCATGCAGTCTAACCACTATCCCCAACATTTACAAATACAGAAACTGAAGAGAAGGAACTCACTCAGGGCCACCCAGCAAATCCCTGGAGGGACAATACCTATCTATACACTGGTTATTTTCTCCATACCATTCCTAGAAGGCAGGAAGTGTGTCTCACTCGCCGGATGACACAGATGAGAGCAAAAATATCTGTTTCTTAGGACAGCAACTTGCACAAGATCACCTGAGGCAAAAACAAGTCAGACCCAGCCTAGCCCTGGTGCCTCTCTCCTTTCTGGCCTTCAGTCTACTAGGCCAAATGAAAAATCTCCCACCGTCTTTCCTTCTGGCCCTGATAAGAATCTAAGGAGCAAAGTTACCTCCTTTGTTCTCAGTGGCAGGGCTGCAGCTGGTATCCTCTGGCAATTTGTTTAAGGTGAGCCTTGTCCCTGTAAGTCTTGGATGTGGATTGAGGCCTACGCACCAGAACTCACTCCCAGAAACAAACTCAGAGTCAGGAATCCTTATGATGGGTGAGAAGGGATATGACCTCCTTCCTGAGGCTGGACTAAAACAATTTTAAGTATCCTTAAGGCTCTGACTTGAAGCCAAAGGCATCTTGCTTACACACAGTGCTAGGAGAGACCTAGAAGCAGGGGTCCTGTAATGATCCTGTCACTTACCAAAGGTCAAGAAACAATGTCAGAGCCAATTCTGTCCAACCCAGAGCACCAAGCACAGTGCCAACAGTTTCTCAATATCGTTTGCTAGTGGTTGAATGAATGTTGAAAGATATTCAAGGGACAACTCTGAATAAATTATAATCATATGAATAATGAACAAACTAATATTCTAGTAAATAGGTTTAACTGAATCAGATATGATAGGTTCTGAGACACCAGGGTTTTTTAAGGAAAAAAGCAATCAAACCAGGAAACTACAAAAGGAGGAAGGGAGTGCAAAAACTACACAAAGAAAACTAAAAGAAAAGGCAACTGCTATAAATAACTAGAATGAGAGCTTCACAGTGCCTGGCACAAAGTAGGTGCTTATTAAAAACATTTTTTGTTAAATGACAGAGTGAAGGCAATAGTCAAGGAAAGTTGTAATCGTAGTATTTGCCACAAACATTGGGACATTTTGAAATGGCCCAAGCAATGTCAGGACTTTTTTGATCTCCCTCCCTTATCCCCTGAGTTTCAGAAAAGCAAAGAAAGCTCAGCCTGCTCAGAAGGGCAAAGGTAGCTCATACCCTTTAATACTATTGCCAGCCCCTCCCAGCTCCCCACACTCAGCCTAAGCCAGGGCATTGCATGGACCAGATATTAATGGTGCCTGGAATGGATGACAAATTGGTACCTTTTACAAGTTCTTTTCTGGGTCCTTGGCTTCCTTCTTTCCACAAGTACCACCTCTACTCTTGCCTGTGTGCCTTATAGTGCCTTCCCTGTCATATCCTGGATGCCATCTCAGTCATCTGGCAGGGAAATGTTCCATGTATGAAGCAGGCTAAGGACTGGTGAAAAGGCCTGGATGTGTGTGTGTGTGTGTGTGTGTGTGTGTGTGAACAGATGTGTTTCTGTGCCTGAGGCATGAGGCTCCTTCATTCTACCACCACCACAGACCAGCTGGGTCATGCAAAAGCAGTATAATGGATTTTGGAATCATTACAAGCTGTGTGACTTCTGTGTCTCATTTTCTTTGTCTGCAAAGCGTGGATGATAATCACAGTACTGACTTTACATGGCTGTAGAGCAGATCCACTGTGAGAAATAAACACTTAGAATGTTGGGTGGCACATAGTAGATGCTCTCAAGTGTCAGAGGCACTGGGCAGTGGTAGAAGAGCCCTGGATGAGGAAGTAGAAGCTGAATGCTGACCTCAGTTCTACTACTTTCTGATTATGTCACACAGGACAAGTCATCCTGGCACTTCAATCATCAGTTTTTTACCTATAAAAAAAGACTAGAGCATAATATCCAGTGGGCAAAGAGGAGACAATGGATATGAGAAGCTGTAAAGGCTAGTGACAGGTAATAGGATGGCACTGAAGGGGCTGTGGAGCTAAGCTTTATTCATGGTTGACCAGACCTTTTCCTGGGCTGTGGCAAAGAGCAACAACATATACAATTACCTCAAGCCTCATTCTGAGACCCTTGGGTCCCAATAAGGGCCTATCTGAACACTCCCAAGAATCCCTACACCCTTTCTTACCTGGGAATGAGACTTCCTCAAGCAGTTGTAGGCAGACCTATGCCCTAACTGTGGAATGCCTGAGGTAACATTAGAAAGGAATGAAACAAACTATTCCACTATACTTTTCTACCAGAGCTAAAGGGACAGAAGCAAATAATTCCAAAAAACTCAGCTGGGAAGTTGTAAAAAGGTCAGTAGGAGTGGTGAAGGGGAAATGAACTACCTTCAGAGCAGCAGCACTCAGCACCCAGCACACGACCACGGCTGCCCTCATATATGGGCTTTCACACTTGTACACTTTCCTGTATGCCTCAACCAAGCCTACCAGGCAGGTCTGGGGAAGGAAAGTCCTGGTCCTAGGTCCTTGGGGGCTCCCACCCAGCTTCATGAAAGGGGGTTACTAATCAGGTTCCCACCACATGGGATAGTCATAGTTCATAAAAATAAATTAATTAATCCTGGCTGGCCGCAGTGGCTCAGGTCTGTAATCCTAGCAATCTGGGAGGCTATAGTGGGAGGATCACTTGAGTTCAGGAGTTCAAAACCAGCCTGAGCAAGAGCTAGACCCCATCTCTACCAAAAATAGAAAAATTAGCTGATGTTGTGCTGAACTCTGATAGTCCAAGCTACTCAAGAGGCTGAAGCATGAGGATTGCTTAACCCAGGAATTTGAGGTCACTGTGAGCTAGGTTGATATCGTGGCACTCTAGCCTAAAAAAGAGAGTGAGATGCCTGCTCAAAAAAAAAAAAAAAAAAAATCCTGAGGAGCCCAGACCACGGCAGGATTTGCACTAAAGGGACAGCCCAAGCAGAGGTGGATATGGGCAGAGGAGACACGGTGGTGGGTGGGCTGGCAAAGGTGAGAGCCACACAGGCACCTCAATGTCTATATGTTGTCAAGTGTGCAGATGGGAGACAGCTATATCCTTGGAGAAGCACTAAGACCTCCCCTCAGCCTCAGCCAGGGAAATCACCTTTTCCCACCCCCAATCTAACACCCTGGAAGGAGGAGCTCTATGTTGGGCTGAGAGCCCTGGGCTGGCTGATAGTGAGAATCACTGGAACTCAGGCCAGGGAGGTTCAGGGGTCACTTAACCTCTCTGCATCCCCCCTCCCTAAGCCAGAGAGACAGAGGTACAGGGCAGCTTAGGATGCACCCAGGTGCTTGGAATAGAGCACACCTAGACGCCCAGCATCCTGTCATCCCCCTCAACAAACACTGGGCAAGGTGTCAGCCTGATGGAAGGAAGGCCTCCACATGAACATAGCAGACCCCCAGGCCATGACAGGGTTCACAGCCAGGATGGGCGTCTGGCCTGCCTTACTGGTGGACTCAAAGGGGCCAGAGGTTTTCTGCTACAGGCAGATGGAGCACCCCGCACACTTCCTCAGGGAGGTCTGCCTCTCCCAGCCCTGACAGATAGGTGAGGTCACCCTGGACAGAACTTGCTGGCCTTGGCAGAGACTTCCAAAGCAGGATGTCCACCTCAGGCACTCCACCCCGTTCCTGCCCTTCAGAGGAAGGTCACAGAGGTGCTGCGGGGAGATGAGCAGAGGCAGACCCATCTCTACAGCAGTCCCCTGGCCTGCCTCACACCCTCACCACACACAACAGCTGAGGCCAGAGGAGCCCTTCCTGTGTCCCCCTCCAACTCTCCCCTCAGCCTGGATTAGTCTCAGGCCTTCAGCCTGCTCCTTCCTGGCTGAGCCCAGTTTTCTCAACTGGAGAAACAGAGGCTGGCCTTTGGTTCTAGGGCTCCTTCTTTCCAGAATCTTCTGTTTCTGTGAGCTTCCTTATATGTCTAGAATCCCAACATCCATGGGGCTTCTATGGAAGAAGGGGGTGGGGTGGCATGAGAGTCCTCTGGGAATGAGGAGTTTCTGGGGGGTGGGCCAGAAAGGGGAGAAAAGTGAAAAATACAAGGGCGGGGTTGGGACAGGAGGCTGAGGCCAAGCAGGCCCAGAAGCCTGGACCTCTGGTCACTTCCCCCAGCCCTGCTCCCAGCTCAGCCTGGGGCTTTGGATACCCACAGTCCCCAAACAGACCTCAGGATTCTGCCTCCTTGCTTGGGATCCCTCCAGGTGTCCCTGCCAGGCTGCAGCCCCAAGGCAAAACCCAGGAGGCTGAGAAGAGGATGGAGGAGGCGGAAGGAGGGGATCTTCCTGACCATCCACAGGCTCCACATCAGCCCACCATGCCTGATCTCATACTGAAACTAGACCCGTTGCCTAGGAGGTTGCAGGGTTGCACCTATGCACCATGCACAGTGGAAGATCTGTGTGGCTTTTATGGAACCTGCCCTGAGCCCCGAGCACTATCGGGCCAGCCAAGTCCTGTGATTAGGTTTCTCTAGGGCTTGGCAATCTCCATTCAGGCTGGCTGAGTCTATACCCTGGCCAACCATTCCCTCGTCTTCTGACCTTGAAGGGCAGGGCTCAGAAGCCCCATATGGCAGCAGGGAGGGCATGGGGTATGCTGAGGGTCAGAGACCACTCAGTAAAGGATTCTGGCTTGGCTTGGGAACCCTTGTTCCCAGGAACCCTTTCTCAGTGGGCCCTTCCCCAGCATAGGACTCCCAGATCCCGCCATGCACACAAATATTTCTGCTAAATAAGAGTTCTGTTCTGACCCTCAGCCAGGGCTGGGGCTTCCACACACATGTGCACTGACTGGTTACATATCACGGGTACAAAACCTTGTCTGTGCTAGGCACTGGCAAGTGCTAATGTGAGGGAATTGAGCAGACAGGCCCACAGCCGAGTCCCTGCCTTCCTAAAGCTCCTATACCAGTGAGGGAGGCAATGGTGGCCCCAGACATAGAGTCCCCATCCCAAGCAGGTGGGTGGGCAGCTCAGATTGGGCATGACGGGAAGGGCAACCAGGCTCCCCAGGTGGACAGAACCTGATGACTCTGGATCAAAAGATGTTCAGAAAAGTGGCTCCTGGGTCAGGGACCTGGCTGCTGAGTTCTACTCTGCTTCTGTCACAGAGGTACTGTGTGACCTGGCCAAGAGTCTTGCCCTTTCAGTTCCTTAACAAGTCTATAGTGAGAAATCCAACCTGATTTGCTATTTGTCCACTGCCATTTGAGTGGAATCAAGAGAGAATTACTGTGGGAAAGTTAGGGGCAAATCCTGGATATTTTTTAAGTGCCCCAAAATATAGATATTCTTTTTCTTTTCTTTCTTTCTTTCTTTTTTTTTTTTTGCAGTTTTTTTGGTTGAGGCTGGGTTTGAACCTGCCACCTCTGGCATATGGGGCCGACACCCTACTCCTTTGAGCCACAGGTGCCACCCCTCTTTTCTTTTTTTTCTGAGACAGAGTCCCAACTCTGTTGCTCAGGCTAGAGTCCTTTGACATCCCCCTAGCTTACAGCAATCTAAAACTCCTGGGTTCAAGCAATCTTCCTACCTCAGTCTCCCAAGTAGCTGGGACTATAGGTGCACCACCATGCCAGGATAATTTTTCCAATTTCAATAAAGGCAGGGTCTCGCTTGGCTAGGGCTGGTCTCAAACTCTAACTCATTATCTCAAGCAATCCTCTGGCATCAGCCTCTCAGAGTGCTAGGATAACAGGCATAAGCTACCTACATATTTTTTCAATATTTAGAAAAAAGCCAAATACTTTGAGAAATCCCTTAGAATCCAAAGAAGCCTTGGGTTAGCGCTTCCAGGGCCAGGGAAAGTGAGCAGAGTACAAAGGTGCTGCAGTAGCAACTGGGGTACAGAATGAGAAGATATAGGGCCCTTGGGAATGATAGGGGGGTGTAAAGAGCTACTATGTAGGTGAAAAGACCCAAAGACGTGGGGACCAAAAAGAGGAACAGAAGGACAAAGACATAAGGAGGGAAAAATATAGGTTGAGGGTCGGACTTACAGTGAGACAGGAAGACACGCATAAGACAGAGGGAGAGACAAAATGCTGGAGAAATGGGGGTAAGGGGCACATCGTTTCCTAAAAGCCTCCAATGTGTTAGTAATCAAAGTGCAGTTCTTTTTTAGAAGATGGTGAAAGCGTAGGACGAAACCCGATAGACATCTGGAATAAGAGGATGGGTCACTTATAGGGCAGGCCAAGAACTAAGAACTAGAACCATGCAGGCATGCGGCTGGAAGGTATGAAAAAGAGGACTGCTCGCCATAGTTAGGGTTTTAGACAAATGGACTTAAGACCAAAACGTGATGGCAACTAAGGGCGGAGGCAGGGAGACAGGGAGCTTCGATGAGCCGGCTCAGGGAAGACAGGCGCGGGAGGCTAGCAGCGAAGCGCGGCCCAGCTCTGACCTCCCGACCTGGGTCTGCCTGGCTCTTGGATCACCTGATTTCCAGCGCGGCGCGTCCCGCCGGCTGCCCTTCATACCCCACGGCGTCCACGTCCGAGGCTTTGGGAGCTGCATGGCTGAACCCCAGCCCCGCGCTTCAGCCATGTGTCTGTGGGCACCGCGCTGTGCCGGGAGACTCCAGAGCCCGCGAGTGAGCTAGGGACCCGGAGCGCTGGCGCCTCCGGTAGTTTCACGGGTAGAGAAGAGACCGGCCAGAAAAAAAACGCGGAGGGAGGGAGGGTGGGGCTGACGGAGGCCTACTGGGGTTGCCCCGCCCACTTCAGTATCAACTAGAAAGTTCCACGCCCCAACCTTGGGCAGGATTTCCCTCCTGTCTAGCTACACTGGCCGTAAGTCATTGACTCTGCCACTCTGCCTCTGCATTACCGTTGGGTCCCTTCTCTTAGGTTGGCGTCATCCTCTGGCCTTTTCCACCCTGGGCGTCGGGAGTTTTCCTAGTTACCGGGGACAGCCCCTCTGCCTCTTGTCCGCCCCCAAATCTCACCAACTGCGTGAGATTGAGGAAGCCACTGTGCAACAGCCAGATGGGAAGAGGAACAATGGCTCCCACTATCATAGCAGAATGACTCACTCCTCAGTCTCCTCCACCCCACTGCTTTTCACACACCCCCAGACCCATTTTCTGACTGGCCAGCTGGGTTCCACCAATGACACCTTGAAATCAACCTGATACCAAGAATTACCTGGTGTGGAAGCAGTCATTATAAGGACTCCCTTAATGTTACAGACGGAAAACTGAAGCTCAAGAATGAAAATGACTTGGCCATCGTCTAAACCGGCACAGTTATCTTTATGTGGCAGCACTGTTGTAAGAATCTGAAGGGCTGGACATGATACCTAGCACAAAGTATAGGCTCCATAAAGAAAGATTAGCTTTTAATCCCAAGGAATTCAGCCCTGAGGATCTACCACAAAAAGGCCCTGGACTCAGGATTCTAAGGTGCATAACTCTTTCTCTTACCCTTTCTCTTACAAGCTAACTTGTATTGCTTGATTTGGGGATGGTGTTAGGTCCTGACTAAATTTGTTTACAATGGAGGTAAGGGCTTAAAGTTTCTGCCAGCTCTCTGATAGGGTAATTTCCAGTCCACTTCTGTTGGTAGCCAGTAACTGTGCCGAGATCTTAACCGTAGTTCTGCATTAACTCTGGCATAACCTGGGCAGTTTCACTTACCTGAACCTCAGTTTCCTCATCTGCAAAATGAAGATAATAATTCTGTGACACACTGGGAATAATGAAGATGTTTTGTATACCATAAGGAGATACAGACATAAAGATCACAGCAGCTCCCCTGTGCAAGTTTTCACAACTCCTCCTGGAATCTAGGGCTAAGTAAACCCATTTGTGAGGGATAGGCTAGGAGAAAGAAGAGGAGTTTTTACTTGATGAGTGCTTAATTTGCATGATACAGGCACCCACTTTTCATAGACTCAGTGTCAGAGCTGAAAGAAAATAAGAGGTTAACATGTTGATCTCCACGCTATTCACTTTTTCCCCAGAGCAGTGCTGGCACATAATAGGGGTTGACAGAATATTTCCTGAATGAACAAATGCCTTCTTTGTATGGGGAAAAGGACTTACCCAAGATCTCTCACAGAATCCCTTTCACAACCAAGACAGATCTGACTCTGCCTCTCCTTCCAATAGGCCATTCTATTTCAAGAAGTTACTTTTGCTTTTCGCCCAAATGACCATAAAAGTCAGGCCTATCAGCAATCCCCATTCTGGACTAGCCTAGCCAGGACAGCGACTAGGATGCCCCTCTCTGTGCCCAGCTTGATTCTGCCAACCCTTTGACTTCTGAGATTTCATCAGGCCCTAAACTGCCTGCCCCTGCCACAGGGACAAGTTCCCCTCTGAGGAAAAGGAGGCCTAGTCAGCTTCCTCTGAGCAGAGTAGTTTCCCTTTTGCCCTCTGATTGGACGGGAGTGAAGGAAACAGCCCCCAGCAGCAGTGGCGCTGTGGGGGTGGCTGCCTAGAAGGAAGGGCAGCAGCAGCCATTTCCTACCCTACTAAGGTATTTCCCTCCCTGTCTAGTCCCCCCCCCAATTTCCTGAGTTCCTCTGCTTCAGTCCCAGACAGAACTGTGATGTAAAAGGGCTCCAAAGATTAACTTGAACCACAGACCCTTGGAGCTGGGAAGAATCTCTGAGGTCACTTATTCCTACCTCCTCTCTACTACAGGAACTCTCACTGTTAGCAAAGAGGGGGACACCTTACAGAACTCCTTACAGCTTCAAGTTCCTCCTCCATAAAATGAACAATATGACACTGAGCTGATGATATTGCTGTAGAAGATGCAAGAATGGATTTCATAAAAGCACATATGTATTGAGCACTAACTATATGCTCAGCAATGTTCTAAGTGCTTTTTGGGTATTAATTTATTTCTTACCACAATCCTCTAAAGTAAGTATATTATTGTCACCATCACCACCCCCACCCCCCATTTTACAAATGGAGAAATTGGGCCAGACATGGTAGTTCACACCTGTAATCCTAGCACTCTGGGAGGCCAAGGAGGGTGGATTGCTTGAGCTCAGGAGTTTGAGACCAGCCGGAGCCAGAACAAAACCTTGTCTCTAAAAATAGCAGGGCATTGTGGCAGGCACCTGTAGTCCCAGCTACTTGGGAGGCTGAGGCAAGAGAATCACTTGAGCCCAAGGGTTTGAGGTTGCTGTGAGCTGTGACGCCATGATGGCACTCTATGTGGGTGACAAAATGAGACTCTATCTCAAAAAAAAAAAAAAAATCAAAAAACAACAGTAACAACAACAAAAAAAATGGAGAAACTCAGGAACAATAAAGGTAATGTAACTTGCTAAATTCCCACAGCCCATGGAGGAACTGGGAGCTTGTACCTACATTTTCACCTATACAATAGAGATGATCATCCCTACCACAGAGAATGATTGACCACCCTAAGGGTTACAAGAACTAACAAGTGTCTGTGCTGCTGTAACTTTCCTACTGAAGTTCACCCATAAGGGCTGGGGGGGAAAATGTGAAGAATCCTGGGGGGCTGACCATGTAACCTGAAGCTTTGGCTCTGAGCAGAGACCATCTTTGAAGTCACTGTTCTTATCTTAAACATTCCCTTGAATTCTCCAGTTAACTCTGGTGTTGGTCTCTGGTGTTTTCATATTAAAATTGGTGTTTTAAGTCTGGAAGGAAAGTTGAGACTCTAGAAAGACTACCACTTTGGGGTGGTGTATTCATATGCCTCCAGGCCACTACCTTGCACCCCAGGGGTACCAGACACCTGTCAGGTAGTAGTCACTGAGACTAGCTGAATTTAATGGAGAATATTTGTGAACAAATATTCTAAGCACTTTCTACATATAATTTAAGCATCACACTAACTCTATAGAGAGGTCAAATTGTCATCATTTTCCCCATTATGGGAAAACTGCTGTACAGAGAAGTTAAGTAATTTTCCCACGGTCACACAGTTTGGACTATCAGCCTGGGATATTAACCACCATACATACAGCATCTCTCAGGCCACAGAAGAGCTTCTCTTACCTATTTAACTCCACCACTTCCCATCAGGAAGACTGATTTGATTCTTGACAAAAGCACGCTTTATTCCAATTGATGAGTATCTCTTTGAGGGCAGAGGTGTGTCTCTCCCCCAATTCCATCCTTCCCCAGATGGATGATAACCCTGGAGCTGGGTCATGTACAGGGCTGGTCTACCATGCAGGTTTGGCAAGTGACTGTTTCCTGGCTGGTGATAGTCTCTTGAGCCTAGAACCTGTTGAGCACTAGCATTTCACACAGGAGTCCTGAGCCATGCTCCATAAAAAGATCTAGCTTCAGAAATGGCTGCTCATCACCTTCAGGGGAAAGTTCACACTGCCAAGGTTGGTGCTCACAACACTGCACAAGCTTGCTCAGTCAACACAGCTGCCATTCTTGGAACATACCATACTTCATTAACCCTCCCAATGTGTTACATGTGCTTTTCTCTCTCACAGTATGCTCATCCTTATTTTCTTTACTTATTTCTCACTTATATGGTGTTTTCAATATGCATGGCACTTTTCTAAGCTCTTTGCACACTTTAACTCACAAACTCTTTACAGAAACCCTGTAAGTCCTATTATCCCATTGTACAGATGAGGAAATTAAGGCACAAAGAGGTTAAATTATTTGCCCTATCTCCTGTACCTGGCAAAGTCCTACGTATTCTTTTAGTACAGACCTCCTATGAATAGAATAGCATAAGCCATTCCCTTTCTGGATGATTTCACAGCTCAGTTACATCAGCAGTCATTGTATATTGAGTTTAGTTATCTATATGTCTTCTTGCCTGATAAGAGTTTTAATTCCATAAGGGCAGGGATTGTATCTTATTATTTATGGCACATCCATGGCTCAGGAAGGGGTTTGACACAGAGTTAGTACTTAGAGAACATTTGTTAAAGGATTGAATGAAGAGTGAGTGAGTAGGTGAGTAGGTGAGTGGAAAGCCCATAAGCAGCCTTGACCAAACCAAACACCGGCTAAGAGATTTAGAGGTTTCTCTTCCCAGTGTCATTAGGATAAAGGAGTATAAAAAAATGACTCAATGACCAAGAATGAAATGCAACCACAGGTGGCAAGAGGGAAATAGAGAACCACTGCCACTGCCACCGCCCCCACCATTCCTGCCATTTGTGTGACTGGACCAAACCCGGCACCCTGACCATAAAGCCTCCTGGCCAATGAGCCATACAGTCAGCCACCAAAGCCTCAAAGCCTCAGGTCTGCTCTGGAGAACTGAGCTCACTGGCTTCTCAGTGTCACCCTCAAATGCCCCAAACCTGCCTCCGAAATTCAGAGGTTCATATGGAAAAAAGCAAAACGCTTAGACACCCCCCAGGGAGTTTGGATTTGTTGCTTTTGGTCTCAAAATGTGGTTCAGTGAACTTGCTCTCTTTTTCCCTTGCTGACCAAATGCACTTGACAGAAAAGTAAAGGAGAGTTTTGCTCACAACTCTTATCTTGAGTCTTGACTTTGCCATTCAGTAGCTCTGTAACCTTTGGCAAGTTACTAAACATCAGTTTCTTCACCTAGAAAGCGAAAACATTTTTTTCTGCCCTGTAATCCTCAAGATAATGTATCTGAGAGCACTTTGTAAGTCAAAAAGTGGACAGACAGGAGTGCTGCTTCTAGCAGTGTGTTGCAGCTTTCCAATTGAACGCACCAAGTCTCAGTCTTTCACCTGTCTCTAACTTATTGAGGATAATACACCCCAGCAGTTACACTTTTCTGAGCTTTAGTAAAATGGTAGGATAATTTCTAGGCCTTTGCAGCCCAGTCTTAGAAGGATTGCTAGATGGCAAAAGCAGTATATTTACAGAGTTTACCAGCTCCAGAGAAGGAGCCCTGAAAACTGCAACTCTCAAAACAGCCTTAGACATGAACACTAGCTTCAATACTTACTAGATGACATGTCATATCACTTACCTGAGTCTCAGTTTCCTCATTTGTTTTGTTTTTAAGACAGAGTTGCACTCTGTCACCCATGCTGGAGTGCCGTGGAGTCGGCCTAGCTCACAACAACCTCAAACTCCTGGGCTCAAGAGATCCTCCTGCCTCACCCTCCTGAATAGTTGGGACTATAGGCATCTGCCACAGGACTCAGCTAATTTTTATATTTTTCATGACAGTGTCTCACTCTTGCTCCAGCTGGTCTCCAAACTCCTGAGCTCACAGGATCCTCTTACCTTAGCCTCCCATAGTGCTAGGATTGCAGGACTGAGCCTCCTCACTTGTTAAATGGAGATAATAACACCTACCTCCCTGAACTGTGTTATAGATCAAATGCAAAAGTTCCCATAATACTTGGAAAACTCACCCTTTACCCCTTCACCAGTCCTCATTGCTTTCATCTAACCCTTGCTGCTCAGTTCTGATACCCACTAATTCTTTCTACCTTTGTCTGGTAAGTAGTTATAGTGCCCACCCACAGCTGCTTCAGCCCCACTCATGGCCCTAGTACACACACTTTCACCTCAGCCAGAACTTGCAGAAGAGAGCCAGGCACAGTGGCTCATGCCTGTAATACTAGCACTCTAGGAGGCCAAGGCAGAAGCCGATGGATTGCTTGTGCTCAGGAGTTCAAGACCAGCCAAAGCAAGAGGGATACCCCATCTCTACCAAAAATAGAAAAAAACTAACTGGGCATTGTGTAGACTAACTGTAGTCCCAACTTCTTGGGAGGCTAAGGCAAGAGGATCTGTTGAGCTCAGACTTAGAGATTACTGTGAGCTATAATGACACCACAGCACTCTACCCAGGGTGACAGAGTGAGACTCAGCTCAGAAAAAAAAAAAAAAGAGAGAGAGAGAACTTGCAGAAAGCCTCCTTTCTTCTTCCCATCACCTGGCAGGGTGTAGCACCAACACAAAGTAACACATGTCCTGCAATTTGGCTCAGGCTTCCAGGACTCTGTCCAAAGGTGTTTTGGAGTCAGAGGAGTGTTTTTCAGCTTAGAAGTCAATACTCTCCCTCCTACATCTCCATCCTCTTGTAAGTAGCTGAAAGGACCTTGTTTGCATCCATTAATGCTCTGGGATTCTAGAGCAGTGCAAAAAAGAACACCAGGTGGTCACAGCCTCCACACAACCCCCACCTAAGCTGGTAAGCCATCCAAGAGCATCTGGTCTCTGTCTGGTACCCCTCCTGGTACACACAGAATCCTGAGGGCAGTCCAGAGAGAGGCAAGCAACTCAGGCCCCTGCACTCAAGCTCTGTCCTGCAGTATTTGCCTCTGCCTTGGCTAGCCCTTCATAGTCTTCCAGAGCTCTCACAAGCCTGAGTGCCTCAAGAGATCAGGTCAGAAGAAGGGACTCCAGAGAGGTCCCAAAGTTCTCAAGGGAATGTCTCCTATAAATTGTCCACAGTGTAGTGTCCCCAGATAACCATGCTAAAATCCTGGAAACAAAATTTGGCAACACATAGGTCTTAGATAAACAGCGTTGGCAGGGGCATACCTACAACAGATATGATCACATGCGCGCACACACACACACACACACACACACACACCTAAGCTGTGAAACAGGTGTAGCATCAGTTCCTTCCCTCCACTTTCCCAACAATGGGTTGGAAGTTGGGCTGTCATCCTGGAACCCTGGAAGAGAAAGAGCCTTGTGACAGTGCCAGATCAGGCAAGGAGCCCAATAAGAAGGCCTGGATGGTAGGATTCAGCCCTGGTTCAGCTGCAACCCACAGACTGGACACTTAAGGGAGAGGGGACTACATCCATTACCACGACAGAACCCCAAAACCTGTGCACTGAAAGGCCCCATAGAGATAGGGCTTTTTCTTGTTCCCTTGAAGTCTTGGGTGGCCCTAACAAGTATGAGAGTCCAGTGGGGCCATTCGCACTCAGGGACCCCCCTTTCCTCCTGCACACCCTCCTTTGCTAGCTCTTTTCCACCCAAGCCTGGGATGTTCTGTGTTCTAGTTTAACCAAGGAGGCCTGTTCTCTTTTACCAAATTATTGCCTCCATGCCTGGTGGTGCAACCCATACCCCACTCTGCCTTGGACTTGCTTGAGCATATTAATTACTTCTCAGGGTTATAATATCTTCATCTGAGTATGAGAAAATTAGATGGACTAGATCAGTGGCTAGAGGAGAGGCATCAAGGCCTATCATGGGGTTGTCAGGGGAAGAGAGAACAACTAAAGGCTAAGACGGGAGGCTCCAGGACCCCTCCCCTATCCCACTTTGTTCCAATCAGAGCATGCTGTTGAAAGTTTATACATCAAGGACCAGATATGCTCTTCTGCACCTGAGTGTGTCAGTTATCTTCTGAGTGATCTTTACATGACATAATACAAGTAAAAGACTTAAAGCAGCACCTAGCACATACTAATGATGATGACAATAATAGCTCCCATTTATTGAGCACTAACTATATGTCAGACATTGTTCAAAGGCTATACGTGTATACTTGGATCAACTCATTTGATCCTTCCGAACCTTCTCAGGAAAGCACTATCATTATCCTCATTTTACAAATAGAGACACTGAGGCATGGAGAAGTTTGGCAATTTATGCAAGATTATGCAGCTAATGAGGAGTACAGTGGGTTTTGAATACAGGAATTTTGGCTCCAAGGTCCTCAGTCCTAATCAGTACATGTATTGTTTCTCAATATATATTTAGATTTATTCTTGTTGTTTTCATTGGCAAAGCATTTTATGCATAATCTGTAAAATGGACTGAGTTCACCTCACAATGTTACTGTGACTAAATCAATCAAGGTTTTAGAGTGGGCAACCTAGGGCCTGCTCTGGCAGCCAGGCCAGGATGCACAGCACCCTTATGTTGGTGTGCCAGATCTACTGGACCACTTCTCCAGACAGTGGGCAGTGGAAACGTGCTGAATTTACTAAGAAAATAAATTAGAGCTGGCTCTTGTGCTCAGAGCCTAGAAGAAGTCAGGCAGCAGATGTAGTGGGAATTTAAAAGGTGACTAGATGCCCCCACATGAGACAGTTAATATTCGCTAATTTGCTGCATTTCAGCCCTTACTGACCCTATCACTCTCAATCCCCACTATTCGCCTGGTTTGGCCTTTCTTCTTCCCTTTGCACTCATTTTCTGTCCCCCTCCATTTTCTTTTCCTCTCTCCTCCCTCTCCTTGCTCAGCAAGACTTTTAATAACTCACTAAACCACAACCATCATATTTCTTCTATTTCCACTTTCCGGGAGAATTTTGCAGCAGGTCCCAACTGCTTCTTCTGATAGATCCTCCCTTCTCTGGTCATATTCATCTCTTTTCCAGCCCCACCCACCTTCCCCAGGCTAGTTCCCTTGACTTTAATCCCCTCAGCAGGCAGCACAGGAACTTAAGTAAATTGCAGAAGTTCGTCCCTTTCTTTTGTACTTGGCTGTCGAACCGCTAACTTCATGGGCAAGTCCCTTCCCTTGCTGGGTTTCAGTTTCCTTATTTGTTTAAGGTTGAATGGGAGTGATGGAGGTTGGACTAAAATATCAATACCAACAGTTTTATATCTGATCCATTTAGAAAATTGAATCTTCTCGATCACTTCCTTTATGTGTGTGTGTATGTGTATGTGTGTGTGTGTGCGCATGAGGTGGGGAACTTGGAAAGCTTTAGTTGGAACTAGAATCTAAGGAACTAGGAGCTGAGGGAGGTAGAAGGTAGGAACAAGAGTTACAGAATTTTCAAAGTAACAAAAGCACACTGGGCAATGAGGCTGGGCCAGTGCACACTTGGTGGAAAAAAAGCATTTTGTAAGCCAAGTAACTTTAGGTAAATGGTCTTTTCAGCTGGGTTTGGCTTCAAAGACAGGCCAAGGAGGTGTGTGCCTAGAACCAGGTCAGGAGCAGAGCATCAACACCTCCAGGTATAGCAGACCTGGGGTTCAGTTTCTCATACCTAGCACCAGCATCTGCCTGTTCTGGACAAACCAGAACTAGAGGCAGTGGGGACATAGCCTCAGATGGATCAAGGTTTCTGTTTCAAAGGTGCTTACAGGTCAAGTTACAGAGATAAGCATGGAGATAAATAGGATGCTCCCTCAGTTGCCAAAGTGCTTTCATCTCTTTTGTCTCATTTGGCTCTTACACCAACACTATGAGATAGCCAGAGAGGATCTATTATCCAATTTATAGAGCAGAGGACTGAGAGTCAAAGAGGAGGCAGAATTCAACCAAGCAGATTTGGCCAGCAAGTGGAGAGCTGTGAATCAAATCCAAGTGTTTAGACTACACAGCCAATGCTCTATTCAAATCATCATGTTCTTGCATTTTCAATAACGTTGACAATAGAAGATTTCTGGAAAGCTACAATAAAAGAAAAAGAAACTCTTAACAATGGCTAACTCTGGAGAGTGGGAGTGAGGGATTATGGGACTTTGGCTCTCCATTTTATATTCACATATACAGAATGGAATTTTTACTCAAAACATGTATTTTATTTTTAATCCATATGTGAAAGGAAATAGCTGAAACACAAGGCAGAATATGGTCCATGCTGGAGGACAGACACATAGTATGCTGGGGATTTGAAAGAGGGAGGAGACAATATTTGAGCTGAGTTTCAAAGAATGGCAAAGGTCTAAACAGAATGAGATGGGGCGAGGAGAATCCAAGAATCCCAGAAACTACAGAAGTAAGCCATTCCAACTCAGCAGCTGTTGAGCTGTCTCAGCTGACTTCTGAGACAACAGGCCTGCTTAGAAGGAACAATGAAGTGTATACAGTGGATAAGATTTCCTGTTTTCTTTCCTTTTCTCATTTTTTATTGTGAGGTACCTGGGCCAGAGCCCACGGCTTGGGAAACACCTGCTGCATCCACATGTCCCTTACCTGGACTGTAGTCTTAGCTTGCTCCGGAGATGTCCTGCTGTGTCTGTTCAGCTGGACATGGACAGAAGGAGCCATAAGGACCAGCAGACTTACAGACAGAGGAAACCTCAGCCAGATGTACTCCTCTCACCCCCACAACTGCTTTTTACTTTTTCACCAGGATTCAGGATTCAGTGTCAAACTATCAAACATTTCTGGGTGGCACCTGTGGCTTGTTGAGTAGGGCACCGGCCCCATATACCGAAGGTGGCAGGTTCAAACCCGGCCTCGGCCGAACTGCAAAACAGAAAAATAGCCAGGTGTTGTGGCGGGCGCCTGTAGTCCCAGCTCTTGGGAGGCTGAGGCAAGAGAATCGCTTAAGCCCAAGAGTTGGAGGTTACTGTGAGTTGTGTGACGCCACGGCCCTCTACCGAGGGTGATAAAGTGAGACTCTGTCTCTACAAAAAAAAAAAAACATTTCTGGCAAATCACATTGTTCACATCTTTGGAAAATCAAAACCAACCCCCTTTCCTATTAAGGGTCATATAAACATAGTAGGTAGTAGCTCAAAGTGTCTTAGAGACCACTGGATCCAATCCTTTTATTTTAATGATGAGGAAATTGGAGCCCAGAGAGGAGAAGGTACATACTCAAGGTCACAGAATCTGTTAGCAGGCAACTCAACACATCGTGCCTGATTGTACTTTAGCCCCAGTGATAAATGACCCTTGCTGCAAGCTGGGTCTCAAAAGGGCTCATTGGCAGACATGCCTTCAGAGAAAGCACATCTGTTCTTTGGAAACCTGAGGTGTATGAGGCACATCTGATCTTTCCATCACTCCACCTCAGGTTTCCTTCTGGCCTGCCTGCACACTGATGCAGTAGAGCGGGGGTGGGGCTCCACCTGCCCTCTTCTTTCCGGAGGCCGGGTTCATTGCTGAGGTCTCAGCTCCTGCTTTCTTAATCTCAAGTCAGACTTCTGGACTGCAAAACACCTCTTCATTCCCTAACCCTACTACTGTCTGAGCTAGTCATGATGGTAATTTTATAGTCATTTAATAACTATGATTAGTGTATTGTCAGGAATCTTATACAGTACTCTTACTCCTATTATCACACTTTGGACCTAAAACCTCCCAGGAGTTGGGCATTTGGAACCCCATTTTAAAACTGAGAAAACAGGCCCAGAGAGGTAATGACACAGCTTATAAGTGACAAAGTCAGAATTCAGACCCAGAGATGTCTGAGTTCTCCAGAAACTGAGTTCTTTCCACTACTCTAAAGCTACCAGTTTTGGTATTATTTCTTGGCAAAGAAAGATAAACAGAAGGGTAGATGGACAGATGGACAAAACAAATATTCCCCAAGCACTATCTCTGTGGCTGTCTCTGTATGAGACATGAGGATACAAAGAGAAATAAGACAAGGTTTCTATCCTCAAGGAGCTCATCATTTTAGTCAGTGCCTCTCAGACTTTTGCACCAAAGTATCCCCAAATGGCTGAAAAAATGAACTCATTTCCCACATAGCCCCCAGGAGTCAGAGGATTCCAGGAAGCTAGCCACAAATGAGAAAATTTTTTGAAGTCTCCATTTTTATCTTTCATGCTCATATGAATTTACATGCTATTCCAAACAATTCTTTGCCTGTTTTAATATTTAAAACTGATGTTTGTCCCCAGATATTTTTGGGAAAAAGGCCTTTCTAAGCAAATGCTTTTGGAAGTGTCATCTAGAAGAAGTTCTGCTTACCTGTGGCCCCAGGGGAGACAATGGTATGTTTTTATGTGGTGCGGGTCTTGTTATACCACGAAACTAAAATTTTGATAAAGTGGCTAGGTGTGTGTGCACGTCACACATGTGACACATATACCTGCAGAAGCTCCAGAGGTAGGCAGAGTTGATTTCTTTGAAGGACCATATGTTTCTTTGGGTCATTTTGGGGGGTAAAAATGACCCACATTTTTACCCTGGCAACTATCTGTGAACTAGCCATGTTCGTCAGTCCAGAAACCAGATCTGTAAGGGACCCTAGGGATTCTACAACATTTTTTTGTAGAAGACCTTTTGCATTGGTCTTTTGGCAACAGTGGTAGGAAAACAAGATAGCACTCACCTCCCAGTGACAGAAAGCTGAGAGAGAAGAAAGTCAGGCCACCTTACAGTGTTCATTAGGAACACTGAAAAGAAAACAGTTATCCTGGGAGATATTTGGGAATGTAAAAAACATTTTCCTGCTTTTGCTAGGTTTCTTAAAACAAGCATGTATTATGGAAAGGTTAAATGTTGCCCTGATGTTTGTGTGTTCTGTAACTAATTTATGTCTATTGTTTTTAATTTTAAAGGAAGGTTCTGAGTGCCAGCCTACTTTGGTGATCCTCAGGGAAACAAGAAAGGGGATTTGGACTCTCTCTTGGGCCATAAGTTAAAGGGAGCAAGGCCTCTCTGGGGGCCAGATGTGGTGAAAACAGCAGTGAGATAAAAGTATGACAGCTCCAAGTGGCGGATGGAGGGGTGGGAAGGGCTGGAGATTCTGAAACAACTGCCCCTCCTCTTCTTAAGCGTCTCCTTTTGCCCTTTTTCTCTTTCCAAACCTTGAAGGGATTTGTGTTTTGTTTTTAATAAATGAGGCTGTTCCCTTCCCCTGTGGAATGTATTCCCTGAAATATCCTGCTCCAGGGACAAACGAACACAAGGTTGGAAGACTCTGTTCTCAGGAGCTCTACTTCCTTTGTTTTCATTTTTCTTCTCAAAACTGCAAGCCAAACTAACTCTTCCTGTTTCTGGGTTTGGGATTTGGAAGGAAGGTCACACAGCAGGAACCCTCTAGCAAACAGGTCAGAAGGGGCCTCTGAAAGCTGCCCCTTGGCTGCCCTGCTATGAGGGGAGGGCTGTTTGAATGGAATTTATTCCTATGGAAAGAAGAGGACAGGACAAGGGTGACACTCAGGATGTGGTGAAGAAACAGCTCTGCCACTTTATTCTCCTTCGTTTCTACCCTTCCCCCAGGCAGACCAAAATCTAGGCACCATGGAGCTCTCACAGTCTCAGCTGCTGATCTTCAGGCATTCATTGGTTACTGCTAGTCAGATCCACGTGTATAGAAGGTACACCGGGACTGTGAAAAATGATTTTAAGAACTGGCAAGTAACAGATTCTGTGCAGGGAATTATAGACGAGTGGTGGGTACGTGGGTTCTAGTCTGTTTTGCCACTAACTAGCTGTCTGCTGTTATGCAAATCCCTTACTTTCTCTGGGCTTCAGGTTCCCCAATTACAATGAGAGCACTGGACTGTAACAGCTCTATAGTCCCTTCCAGCTCAGACTTTGGGAAATTCTAAATGCCAGCAGGTTGGCCACAGGAAAGAAGAAACACATTACTTCCATGAGACTCCAAGGGGTGAAAACGGGACCACTTGGTGGAAGTTGTTGTAAGGCAGAGTCTGGCTCAATAGAAAGAAGAACTTTCAGCTGAGCGTAGAATAAAAAAGGAGGCTTCATCATACCTGGAGAATCTGGCTGGAGGCCAAGTAGGCATGTAGCAGCCATGGCATAAAAGGGAGCAACTGAGCACTAGACTCGAACTGTGATCTCTAGCATGTACTTTTATGTGGGAAACTTCAGTTTCCAAATTACATCGGAGGGAGCTCAGGAAATTTCACCCTCAAATATGACTCTTTCATATAGAGTATTATGAATTAAATGCCCTTAGAAGGCCTTGCAAGGGACTAACAATGAACTTTCCTTTCCTTTTCTGCTATCTCACTATATCATAGGAAAGAAGATCAAGAAGGCAACCACACCTGGCCCAAATCATTTTAAATATAATATCTCTCAGGTTAATTATATTTGCTAAGAGAATCATTTACAAGTCAATCTGTTTTCCCCATCCTCTCTTTCTCCCAAGTATCTATTCATCCTCCCTAGCAATCATTTATTGCCCCTAATAAATTAGCTATAGTCTTCATTTCCCCCTCTCCTCTAAAAGGAGGGTATAAAAAAATTTCTGGATCTCACTGGGATATTGGATAATCACTCTGTGATTCTCCCCTCATAAATGGTAAATAAACATCTTTCTCTTATTAATCTACCTTAATTGTGAGATGATCTTTCAGCAAACTTTTTGAGGGAAGTTTCTCCTCAACCCTACACATCTTCATAGACCCTCCAAAAGATAAAACAGATTTGGTTGAATGAAATAACCCCTCAACTCTGTCCTCCACTCACCTCCTCCAAGGAATCTCTGGGAACTCTAGGGCTCCTCAGCACTCAGTTAGAAAAGCAATGGTTGGCTCGGCGCCTGTGGCTCAACAGGCTAAGGCGCCAGCCACGTACACCTGAGCTGACGGGCTTGAATCCAGGCCGAGCCGCCAAACAACAATGATGGCTGCAACCAAAAAACAGCCGGGCATTGTGGCGGGCGCCTGTAGTCCCAGATACTTGGGAGGCAGAGGCAAGAGACTCACTTAAGCCCAGGAATTGGAGGTTGCTGTGAGCTGTGATGCCACAGCACTCTACCCAGGGTGTCAGCTTGAGGCTCTGTCTCAAAAAAAAAAAAAAAGAAAAGAAAAGAAAAGACAGGAAAAGCACTGGTTAGTATGGTCCTGAAGTGCCCTTCCTGCTGTGAGACAGGATGTAGGGCAACCTCCAAGTTTCAAGAGTTTGGTAGAAATGTGTTTTACATTGATGTGCACTATTGGCTGGAACTACCGGCCTTGAGACCCTGTCTTAAGTTGTTTTGTCATCTGGAGCTAGTGGGGATCTCTGTTGATTTATAATAACTAGTTCAAGGCTGAAATGATAGGGAAGAAAGTCTGCTAAAAAGAAGTCACCAGTCTAATTGCCAGAAGTTCTTTTGCTATGCTATCAAAAATAAAAGACAGTCCTTGACTGACTTCTTGTTTATGTGAGTTCTGGAAATACAGTGGTCAGTCAGATGTGGCCATTGTACACCAAGAGCTCACAGTCTATGGAGAGATGGGAAAGAAAAGAGGCCAGTTCAAAACAGTGTGATGAATTGCAATAGATATGAACAAGTTGGAAAGAGAGGCTAGGAATGGCTTGACAGGCCAAGAAGGGGGCTGGCAAAGACACACCTCCTGGAGAGCCCAATATGAGGGTTCAGGGTATGTCCAGGGAATAGCAAATTGTACCATGGGGCTCTGAAATAAGGGACTGAGGTGGGAGATGAAGCAAGAAAGACAGCTTGTCTCAGCTGGGAAGGACCTTGAATGCCAAAATAAAGCTAACTTTATTAGCTTCTACCTTGTTGATTGTTTTCTACCTTTACTTCTAACTTTAAGTAAAGGTAGAAAACAATCAACAATTTTTGAAGATGCCTAAATTTTTCTTTTATAGAGAGAATCCAGGCAGCAGTGTAGAAGGTGAACTGGAGGGAGAGAGCATGGTGGCAGGGAGACCAGTTAGGAAGTGGTAACAATTCATCTAGGCCAGAGCTTCTGAGGGCCTAGGTGGAGGGCTATGGTAGAGTGGATGACAAAGAAGAGTTAGATTTAGGAAACATGTGCATTTAGGTGGTTTTAGGTCTCATGTACATGATTTGCCAACTGAATGGCAGCAAATGAGAAAAATGAAGTCCAAGTGACTCTCATGATTCTTGCTAGATTGACTGGATAGATATTGCTGCTTCACCAAGAAAAGGAGTCCTGGGAAAAGAGGTTTCCAGAGTAATGATGAAGAATTAGGATCTTTAGCGTTGAGTTTGAAGGATCCATGGGCCCTTCCGGTGTAAGTGTCCAGTAGCACTTCCCAGGTCCTTCTAGACCTATCTTTCCACCTCCATTTCCCATGCTTTTCTTCTACACTGGCTAGTCTACAACAAAGGACAACAAGGCTGTCATAGGGACATTTGCCTGACTTGTATCTGTAAGCCTGGAACAGATGCTGTCTTGTACTCCTGAAAACAGGAACCAAGGAATCTGGGCTTCCCGGCCCCTTTGGGCCCTAAAAGAAGCCATTATACTCCTTCACAGGCCTGTAAACCCTCCTCTCAGCTCAAAGAACATCTTGAAATTGTTCTTTCCACTGACCTTACCCTTAGCTCCCTCTCCTTTCAGCCTGACTTCTTTTAGGGAAGGAAGACAGGAGACAACATAGAAGACCTTAGAATTTTCTCTGTCAAAATTCTCTTGTTGTGGAGAAGGAAACTGAGGCCCAGGGACTGGAGGCAACCAACTCAAGGTTACAGAAGGAGTTAATGGCAGAAGTGGGACTAGACCCTAAGTGGTCTCTCAAACTCATAGTCCAGTGTTTTTACTTTGACTCAATTCACTGTAGGTCATGGTTAAAAGATTTCCTGTCTCAAATGATAATAAATTCCAGATGCCCCCTAACTAAGATTTTTTTTTTTCACAAGTGAACAGTTTATTAAGAATTAAACAAAGGTATAATGTGATACAGTACAAGCGAGACACTCAAGATAGGTAAAATAGTACTACTCACACAAAAACTTAAATTTCACCTCAAAAAAAATCACAAGACAAAAGAGAAAGCAATTTCACTGTTATAAGATATTTCATACAAAGTATTAACTCTGCCCCCCCAAAGCCCAATCTCCCAACAAACAAAAAGCTATCTGGGAATACTGCTATACTAACATATTAACCACAATATAATCATTCATAGGAAAACAGTAATTGAACGATGAATTGGATTAAATAACAAAGTTCAAACCATCATAAACTCATAGACCACAATGATTTTACAAAACAAGCAATTCAAGAAATCTTATAAACAATAAAAGAAATATTTCAATATCATTCTACATGATCAGGATACACCTGATATTGAAATTAGAGAAAATATGTTGTTATAAAGAGAAATTACAAAAATGTTTCACTTATAGATGAGGATGCAATATCCTAAACAACATATTGACAAGTTGAATTA
>CAUYRH010086801.1:0-10209 GCA_963574655.1 Perodicticus potto | reverse complement strand
CTTAAAGAAAGATGGAGACTTTACCTCTTTTGTGTTTACATGGATGGAGCTGGAACATATTCTTCTTAGCAAAGTATCTCAAGAATGGAAGAAAAAGTATCCAATGTACTCAGCCCTACTATGAAGCTAATTTACAGCTTTCATATAAAGGCTAAAACCCAGTTATAGCACAAGAAATGGGGAGGGGAGCAAGAGAGAGGAGGGGAGGGGGGAGGATGGGTGGAGGGAGGGTGATTGGTGGGATCACATTTATGGTGCATCTTACAAGGGTACAAGTGAAAATTACTAAAAGTAGAATATAAATGTCTTCATATAGTGATTTAAAGGCCATGAAGGCTATGTTAAATAGTTTAATGAAAATATTTTAGATTGCATATAAAGTCAGCATATTGTGCCCCATGATTGCACCAATGTACACAATTATGATTTAATAAAAATTAAAAAAAAAAAGATATCAAGCTTCAGAAATAGTGTTAGGCCAATAGATGAAGGTCACTATGAAAGTTTTGAGACAGAATGTTATAGCTCATTGTTTCACTTTCAAGGAATACAGTGAAGAGAGTCCTTTCTGGCTCACATGTGCAAGTACCAACTAGCTTGCTTGCCAGGGTTGCGGGGAGGGCTTCATTTGTTCACGTCCAGGCAGATTTTATGTTTCTTGATTTTTGTGTCTCTTAAAACTTCCACAGTGTTCCCTGTAGCAGTCTTTTTAGAAATGTAAGTATTTAGTAATTTCTACAAATGATCAATGTCAAGGCTAGCCTACTATTTTAGCAAGTTTTCCTTGATGATATATTTTGTGTTTACGCCAAATATTTTTTAAAAAGGGATACTTTGTCCCTAAAACTAACATTTTCTTTTGTGACAACTGCTGAACTCATCACCAAGCACACTGCACACAGCATTTTCTCCACTATGGTCTTTCCTAGGCTGTAGAGTTGTTTTAAGGCGAAATAAGCTTAAGTTATTCACAGTCTGATGAAAGAAGTAAAAACTCATAGTGAAATAATTATGATACAGTGGTCTAAAAAGTGCTTTTGAAATCTGAAAGGAAAGTAGCTAAGAAATTTCGTGAGGCTTCACAGAAGAACTGACATTTTAGTGACATCTGGACATGCAGGAAGGAAATCAGGAGGATTCACAAAGAAGATGATGTTTTTGGTGGGAACTTGTAGAATTTCTAAGAGTGGAGAGAGCTCTTTCTCGGAGAGGATGAATAATTTTGTCAGAACCTTCAATCGACTAGGATGCTTTAACATACCTTGAAAGATAAAAACCTGCTAAGCTCCAAATGTATGATATCTGGTCCCCCAATCAAAAACATAGAAAAGTTTTATGACATATGAGTGTGGTTCAGCATCTGCTTATGTGAAAGCAGCAGATGATTCCACTTCTGTCAAAACTGAGTGAAAAAATCCAAACAGTGATCTGACATTATAAAAAAAAATTGCATAAACTCCTTAGAGCTCAAAATCTGGAATCAATAGCTGTCATGTGGTTAGAGGTAGCTCTGAGAGATGGGATTGACTAGCAAATCTGCCAGTCTAATCCATGTTTTCTCAATCTCAGTGCTGTTGAGGAGGGACAGAGTGAGGCTTTGTCATCGAGGGCAAGACAGTCTGTGTCCTGCAAAAGCTTAGCATCATCTCTGGCCTCTACCTTCTAGATGTTGGCAGCAGCCTTCAGAGTCCTGAGATCCCAAAATGCCTCAAAACATTGATAAATCCCTATGAAGGACAAAGTCAGCCCAGTTAGATGCCACTGGTCTAATCAATACATAATTTTCTCTCCTAGAAATGGAGCCCAGAGTAGTGATGTGGAGAAATGAGTATGCAGGCAGTGGCAAAACTGATTGTTCCTGACTGTGCACCTGCTGAGCCCAGATTATCTGCACTAAACCTCAGACCAGGGACACAGAATAAACTCTGGGCTCTTTATGACCTTTGCCTCAACGATTCCCTTATATTTAGAAACAAAAACTCAAATCATTCTCTTGTCCTGCTGGAAAGTATACACCATGGAAGTTCTTTAATTCATAACCAGTTTGATGATTCATCAGTATATTTATGCCAAAAAAAAAAAAAGTTTCTTACTATGCACCAACAATTTTTTTTGTGTGTGTGGTTTTTTGGCTGGGGCTGGGTTTGAACTTGCCACCTCCAGCATATGGAGCCAGCACCCTACTCCTTTGAGCCACAGATGCCCCCCAACAATTTTTAAAGATACAAAAATATCTAATTAAAACAGAACAACCTTGAAATTTTTGGCCCACTGAGATTTAGTTCAACCAAACTGAAAATTAGATCCACCAAGAAAAACATAATTGGAACAAAAGATAAATGAAACCCATCATCGTATCCTCAGAAACTATTCATTCTTTGAACGTGGCAAATGGGGGAGAAAATGCAGTGTGGTGAGCAGAGGAGAGGGGTGAAGAGTGAATTAGTTAGAGGAGGCTGGAGATTTCAACTAAAGAGAATGTCCCACAAGAAAAGAGCTTCTAGGGCTCCTGGTCATTCTCGACATTGCCAAGGCTTTGGTGTGTTGAACCAAAGGAGCTGCTCCAGCCCAAGAAGGGCCTGCCTTGCCCTGTGGTCTTTCAATCCACGGTGTCGATCCATCGGCTCCTTGTGTTCCCCAGCCCTAGTTCTCAGGTGATGTGATCTGGAAACATAAGCATCAGTGCACTCATTTTCAACTCAGGCTTTTAAGGTGAAAATGCTACCTGTTGATATTCAAGCTGATCCCACCCTTTTATCCAAGGAACATTTCAAAGGAGCCTATGGCTGAGATATTACATTTCTCCAGTGCCCACCACAAGCAGGAGTCAATGAGAAGCCTAGGTATTCCAGATTCTTTCTGTCTGGAAAGCCAACCTGGGAAGATGCCCCCTAATTGGAAGAGCATGGAAGAGTTGGCATCATTGGTGGGTAGGCCATGGGTCCAGGACACCAAGGAACAATGAAGTGATGAGTGGCCTTCCCCTTCTTTTTAAACACATGCCTTTTTTTTTTTGTCTTTTGGCTTATATAGAGTTTGTGTTCTTTGCTGCTAATGGAGGTGATTGGAGTCTTACCAGAGCACAACCTCCCAGCTCAATTTTAAACCAACACGGGTCTAGGAAATAGACCATTCAAGGTCAAATCCTCTGATTTCTGTTTTGCGTGTTTTTTGGTTCTAATCATGTTTTTCTCTCCTCTTCACTTGGCAGGAATTGAAGGACCATGCATACTCCTTTATGCTCCCTTTTAGAAAAGGAGATTGTCAATGTAATAAGTTGGTCTAGACAAAGAAAATTAAGGTAATTAGTAGAGAGCTTGCAAATGTTCTGTGTGGGAGGCCCTGTCATTAGGGACCCTCACTCAGGCTCCTGTGGTCTGGTGTGTGTACAGAATGATAGTTCTGGGTTTCCTTTCTGTAAAGAGGAATAAAATAATTCTGGGTTTCAATTAAAGACATAACTGCAATTTAGTCAGGGGCATAGGAACAGGGTGGCTGTTGGCTGTGCCAACCTCATGTCATAAGACTTGAAATCCCAGCATGCAGCAAAGGATCCTGAGGCATCTGAGTGACCACAGCCCTCATACTCAATAAGACACCAAGACTAGCAATTAGAATGTAGACAGAACAAATATTTATGTTTTGAGAAAACAAAAGAGGAGGCATCAACAAGAAAATGAATCAAAAGCCACAAGATCTCAGATGTGGGCGAGCCAAGTGTTGCTGTCAGTGTGAAGCAGGAAGGCTGAATTGGTTTCCAGTATTTGCAATTCAGAGATCTAGATTACTGGAAAATTTACAATAACATTGCAGTTTAAAACCTCCTCTTCGTCCGTGTTACACAGAGTCTCACATGAGGAGGCAATTGCCCTTTTCCTCCCTCTCCCTACTAAAGTCATCCCTTCACTGTGTGTGTATGGATTATGTGTTGCAGGGAGTCTAAGTACATTATTAAAAGAGAGCCTTTCAAAGTCCTGGAAGAGCTCATGCATATTTTAAAACTATGTATCAATCCATAAATTCATTCTGTGAAGGAGCCTGATGTTCTGCATGATCAGAGAATGTAGTAAAATCTAATAATAGAAGAAAAATTAGGGTTTGGGGAAGGGATTGTCCAGGAAGACAGATAGATGTGTGGCTCCTCTCTCCTCTCAGAGTAACAGGTAAATATTTATTTCTTTCCTCTAAATAATATTAGAGGGTTCACATACCTATATGTAAGCTCTGGGAATGGATCTGGAGGAAGGAATGAAAATCTCAGGTAGTTGGGCACGTAGAAACGAGATTTGTCACCACCAGGAAGACCCCAAGCCAGCCATTGTGACTGGAGTGAGACACTTGGTTTTGACCAATTTGGCAAGCATCAGGCTATGATGACAAATCCGCAGGAGATGATAAATAAGGATGGGGTGACTGGGGCCTGGCCAGTGAAGAAAAGAATCTCAGTGCACGTGGCTTGGCTTTGACAAGGCAAATGATGCTAAGTTTCCCCTTTTGAATGTCTCTAATTCTGAAATTCTATAAGCATGAGACGGTGTCTTAGCCCCTTTTGATCTACATCAACCCACCATGGCTGTCTGCCACACACTTGGCATCTGTACTTGGGAAAATGACTTGACTGCCAATTATCTGATACTGTTTTTTCATTTCTAAAATGTAATATCTAAAAATTGCTCATTTGAGAGACGTTTCAGTTTGTTTGTAGCCAACATGCCAAGTTTCAGATTTATTCTGGGAGATACACCCACACACATAGTATTTCCCCCAATATATTTTGTAAATAGCTGTATACTCATTCATGGTTACCAAACACTGCTTTAAAAACTCTGTACATGTCTTTAACACAAATCCAGGTTCGGGAAATCATTAGATCAGTCTATACTCTTTTATACCTTTTCCCAGGTGACTGAGAAAATTCTTTATGTTAGTTCTACTCAGTAGGGCTGGCATGTTAGAGGATGAATCAGTCAAGAAGGAGTTTAAGAAGAAGCATTCTCATGGCAGGGTGGGGGGTCAAATCTGAATCTCTGAACTTTTTAGGTTAGCTTATAGGTAATGAGAGTAACTAAATTAAAGGTTAAAAAAAAAATCTTACCCCAAACTGAAAAAAAACCCAAACAAAAACAAACAAAAAAGTCTTACATTCTGGGAAATCCTACTTTCAACTTATTCCTATTTCTATTTATTGACTTTCATTGCTTCAAATTCTGTAGTTTCAAGCATATGAAACTTACTCAGGTTCAATGTTTCTTTAGCTTTAATGCAGCAAGAGTCAAATCTTTAAACGGTGGGTGAGAGTCTGTTGATCATTTCAGATTTCAATGTCTGAAGCAAAGGTCGACAGAACATTATGAAAGTTGTTGCAGAAATCATGGATACTTTTTCAGGATTTATATTATTGGTATTTTCTATTTTTATAATAGAGTGATACACCCTCACTTTTTGCAAGGGTTACTGAACTCCTTTTGCTGTTTTTGTGGCATTTGGTCTTTTTTTTTTTTTTTGAGACAGAGTCTCACTATGTCACCCTTGGTAGAGTGCCATGGTGTCACAGCTCACAGAGACCTCAGACTCTTGGCCTTAAGCGGTTCTCTTACCTCAGCCTCCCAAGTAGCTGGGACTACAGGCACCCGCCACAATACCCAGCTATTATTTTTGTTGCAGTTGTCGTTGTTGTTGAGCAGGCCCGGGCCGGGCTTGAACCCGCCAGCTCCAGTGTATGTGGCTGGTGCCCTAACCACTGAGCTACAGTTGCCAAGCCAGAGACATTAGGTCTTATTCCTCTTCCCTAACAGTGAGGTTTTTGTGCCTCACTTCTACGACTCTTCTTAAGCTTCTATCTCTGATTTGTCTGGTTTTCAGCTTCAGAAATGGAGAAGCTATGGCAGGAATTCCTTAGCTTACCATATACCTCCTTTCCCAACTGGCTACATTTTCCTCCTTTCCATCTCAGAGAAGGGGATAGCTAATCTTCTCCAGCACTTTCTTTCTTTCCACTATTTTCACGCTCCCCTTATTTGGTCACTTTATTCTTTTTTTTTTTTGCTTTCAATGTTTAAATATATTCAAGTAACTTTCATTTTACATTTAAAATTTAATTTTATGTATGTATTTGTTTATTTATTTATTTTTGAGACAGAGTCTCACTCTGTCCCCCTGGGTAGAGTGCTGTGGTTTCATAGCTCACAGCAACCTCAAACTTCCTGCCTCAGCCTTTCAAGTACCTGGGACTACAGGTGCCCACCACAATGCCCATCTATTTTTCTTTTTTTTTCGTCAGTAGAGATGGGGGTGTCATCTCACTCAGGTTGGTCTTGAACTCCTGAGCTTAGATGATCCACAGGCCTCAGCCTCCCAGAGTGCTGGGATTACAGGTGTGAGCCATTGCACCAGGCCTAGATTTAAAATCTTAAAAAGAGAGAAGGAGGGAGAGAGGGGGGCAGGCAGGCTGCAATTTTTAAGGTCTGTCTGGCTTCTAGAAAAAAAGTCTGTGTTTGATTTTTCTTCTGACAGCATAACTAAAATTGCTTTCACTAAGGATCTAACTATTGTGGCTGGACTGGTCACTTCAAGGCCATCTTCAAGGCCATCTTCAGTGTGCTGTGGCGTCTCACAGCGGTCAGCACTCAATTCCTCGGTCTCTTGTTTGGCTTGGAGTCTGTGGCGCTCTTCTTTCCAGATCTCTGCATCTCCTTGACGATTTCTTGTCCAGTTTTCAGCTTATGTGCCACTTTTCTCCCAGGTTCAATGTTTGAACCTTTTAAACCTCATATTCCACCCGGGAGATCTTATCCCCACGCACAGGCCTACTGCTCTGGCTGACATTGTCTCTTAAACTCCAAACCTGTATTTTCAACCTGTCATCCTCCCCCATCCTAGGAACAATTGCCACACCCGCTCCCTAACTGAGAAAAATCTAAGTGCTCAGGCACAAGCATCAGCTGCTCCTCCCTCCCCATAGCAATTTAGCAATATACTCTCCATCCCTGGGATTTTTCTCTAAGCGCGGAGACAAATTAACCACTGGCCAAATCAAGGTCAACACATCCACCTGTGCACTTGGCTGCGTATCCCTTCCGTCCCAAGCCATTGAGAGCCTTGCTTCAGGATTTATTATATTCTCACACTCAAATGACTTCAACCTCACAATTTCTCCTATTTCTTCCCCTTAACTTTCAAAATATATTCACATAAATCCCATCTGAAGAAATAAGGGAATAAATAATAAATTATCTCCATTGGAACGCCTTTCCTTTTAATTGTCCCAATTAATGCCTCATCTTTTGCTTTATCTTGTTAATCACTTTTCTGGAAAGATCAGCCTGTAATGTGATCCCAGTTCCTCCTATCCTTACCTTCAGATTCTTGCAATGCAGCTGTCGTGATATTTGCTACAGTGAAATTGCTCTGACAAAAATCACTCATATCCTGCATCGCTCCAAACTGCAAGGACTCTTCTTTAGCCTTTACCCCTCTGTACCTGGCCACAGGTAACTATGAGTTATTCCCTACTTCTCAGTATTTACATTCTCATGGTTTCCAGGAAAACCTTAATAAAGCTTTGTTTTCTGTCTTTTAATATAAACTCTCCCATGCAATTGTTTCTCTTGCCTTATTCATCTTTTAAATATCAGTTTTCTAAGAAAGTTATTCTTGGCTCTTTGTTCTCTTTTTCATTTTACAATCTCTCATTTTTATAATCTTCCCTCTTTATAAACTCAAAGAAATGTTGTAATTAAAACATAAAAAATATAAAACTAGGGTAGCGCCTGTGGCTCAGTGGGTAGAGTGCTGGCCCCATATACTGAGGGTGGCGGGTTCAAACTCAGCCCCAGGCAAACTGCCAAATATATATATATCTATACTAGTTATATATATACTAGTTTATATATAACTAGTTTTAAAGACCTAGCCAAACTTGAGCTTGAATCTCAGCCTTTGCACTTACCCTTTTACAAGCAACATAACTGTGGGTGACTTGTATGATCTCTCTAAATATTACTTATCATTTCTATAAAGAGAACTGTTCCTATCAACTGATACTGTTATCATGGAAACTAATGAAGATAAGGTATACATTATTCCATATAAAGTATGCACTATTTAATGCCTGCGTGAAATAAGTGCTTACAATTATAATTTGTAATTTTATTATTATTATTAATACGGTTATAATTATATTTAACTAATAAATATGTGCTATGGAGTCCAAAATCTATCATCTTCTGCGGGAACATGTCCCTTGACATTCAGATTCATATCATAACTCCTGGATGTCTACCCAGATGTACCTCAAATACACAATGGACAGAAGAAGACACATCATCTCTCCCTTTATCTCAAAACTCTTTCATCCAACTGTGTTTCCTTTCTGTGCTGACAACTGAGTTTCCCATACCCAGAGTGCCTGCTTTTGTGAACACATTTCTGTCCCTTCCTCCCATCCACAAGACAATGCCCCATTCTAGCCCTTATCTTCTCCCCCGTGGGTGACTGCAGTGGCCTCCTAAAAGATCTTCATTTTAGTTTCCCCCATTCCATTTCATCTTCCATGTGCTGACTGCCTTCATGTGGAGTCTCACGTCTCAGAGCCAAACCCTTCCATGGCTCTTCACAATCCACATAGAAACCAAGCTATGTGACACGGCATCTACAGATTTCGTCCTGACCTGGACCCTGCTCCCCTTTCGTGTTGCGGTGAAAACTGATAATTTTATTTCAGACATGTTTTTTAATGCCCCATCTCTTTGTTCACACTGCCCTCCTCCCTGAGATGCCTCACCGCTCCCTTCATGAATGGCCCATCATCTGCGCATTTTCTAAGATTGTACTCAGGTTCGTCCCTGCTTCCTTATCGTTCTTGCGAAGTTGAGCTAATTGCAATTTCCAGATTAACCCATGAATAACTATTTTGTTGTATTTCCACATTTGATTGGAATTATCTGTTTATGAACCGGTCTTTCTAGAAAACATATACTGTTTGGCATATAGTAGGAAGATTTATCCATCTGAACTAAATGTCACAAGCAACACGAGAATGGGATGATTTAGATTGAATTGTCCCTCTCATCACAAGTGCTTTTTCCTCTTTCTTTTTTTATTCTCTCTCCCTCTCTCTCTTTTTTTTTTTTTTTAAGAGACAGTTTCTTATTCTGTCACCCGGGCTGGAGAGCAGTGGCATGATCATACCTCACTGCAACCTTGAATGCCTGGGCTCAAGCAATCGTCCTGCCTTACCTCTAAGTAGCTGGGACTACAGGCATGCAGTATCTTGCCAAATTAATTTTCTGCTTATTTGTACAGACAGAGGTCTATCACTATGTTGCCCAGGCTGGTCTCAAATCCTAGCTTCGAGCCTCCTAAATTGTTGGGATCACAGGCACAAGCCACCACACTGGGCTAAGTATTTTCCTTTTGCTATAGACTAGATTCCCAGGAATGGAGGAAGTCACCATATACATTATCAGACAGCCAAGTCAGAAACCCTGGAGACACATCCAGTGGTAAGTCTTTTCCTCCCACCTCTAATATCTGTTCAACCATCAAACTTCTTTCTATCCTGCCCATCCACCCTCCACATATCTCTCAAATGTTACTGCTCCTCTGTATCCCAGGCACTGGGCTCTTTCTCTGATTTTTGTGTGTACTATAACGGATAGATTCCAGTATCTTCTTCCCACTTCTAGACAGGGCACCTACTTTCCTTACACCAGTTGTGCCCCCTCACAGCTTCCAGTGGAACTTCTCTATCACATAAATATACTATGTTTAAAATTCTCAAAGAATAGAGTTCCATACCTTTAGCACAAGACAGCAAGGACTTCCCAATGACAGAGTTTTCCAGATTCATCTCTAAGTGTTTATCATTCACCCTGCATGGGAGCTACAGAGACCTACTCTCAATTCTCAGACCATTCATTGCCTTCACAAACCTCTAAACTCACCTGTTGACTTTGCCTGGAATCACTCTCTCTTACAGAACATTTTCACAGCTAGCTCATTTCTTTTTTTTTTTAAATATATGTATTTTATTATTCTTCATTACATTATTTCCCCCCCCAACCCCTCTGTGGTAAGACAGAATTGATTTACAGAAAAGAATACGGAAAACACCAAAGCTCCTGGTAGAGGGAGAGATTTCAAGTGGGGAGAGAGATGCTCTCTCCGTTCCTCTCCCGGTCTTTCCCCGTCTCCTCCTCTAGGCCTCTA
>CAUYRH010086800.1:0-30022 GCA_963574655.1 Perodicticus potto | reverse complement strand
CCTGTAGTCCCAGCTACTTGGGAGGCTGAGGCAAGAGAATCACCTAAGCCCAGGAGTTGGAGGTTGCTGTGAGCTGTGTGACACCACGGCACTCTACCGAGGGTGATAAAGTGAGACTCTGCCTCTACAAAAAATAAAAATAAAAAAATTTAAAAAACTATAATATATTAAAGTTAAAAAAAACATTGATAAACACCCTCAATAATCAAAGAAATTTTAAAAATGTACTATTTATAGCAATTAAATTATTGAAACATGTAAAAAGATTTTAAAAAATTTTTTTTAACTATATCACCCCCAATGGAGTGCCGTGCCATCACATCTCACAGCAACCTCAATCTCTTGGGTTTAAACGATTCTCTTTCCTCAGCCTCCCAAGTAGCTGGGACTATAGGTGCCCACCACAGTGCCCGGCTGTTTTTGTTGTTGTTGTTGTTGTTGTTGTTTAGCAGTCCTGGGCCAGGTTCGAACCCACCAGCCCCAGCGCATGTGGCTAGTGCCCTAACCACTGAGCTGCGGCTACTGAGCCAAAGATAAAATTCTTAATATGGGAAACTTATAGTAAAACTTTCAGAACATTTTTTATTTTTATGACAATTTAAAATTGATACTAATCTTGGGGGAAATAATAAGCAATACCATACAAAGAAACAAAAAATTTATATTCTCCTATGAGATTACCCTGTGGTGAAGAGATACAGAAAGAATCTAGAGAGCAACATGAAGACATCATTTTTTAAATTTTGTTACTTATATGTGTATTGTGAACAATTTGGACACATATACTATACTACTATTCATTTTTATTTAAGAATTGTTTGCCTCAGATTTAACTTCAAGAATTTAGCATTAGGAACTAATTAAAAAGAAGACATGATGTGTGAAGATGTTCACTGCTATTTTCTTTTGTAGGAAAGTAGAAATGGCCTAAAAGATGGTAGAGCTGTTAATGTATTTGCCAGTAATATGTTTAAGAATTATGTAGCAAAATGAAAAATGCTTATATTTTAATAGGTAAAAATTACACAATGTAATACTGCTTGACTATAACAAAACCATGTGAATATGTTTGCCTATGTACACAGACCAGAAAGGAATTTGAACAAATGAAAACAGTTTTAATTTGGTAGCATGCCACAGTCGTGGATAAATATTTGCTTTGAATTTAGTGTTCTGTTAATTTGTTCAGTTCAGCAAAGAAAGATACAAATCACAACTTAGATATCTTCAGATAATTGATGTTTGCTTGCTAAGGAGAACAAGTAGGTCAAAGTGAGTTTTTTTAAGTATTAAAAACTGTTGGTTTGAAAAATGTCAAAAGAGTTTTGCTATTTCACATGTTTCCCATATTTAAAATGATTGTTAATACTGCTTTTTAGCCTTGCTATACATCCTGACAAAATTAGGATTGCAACTGGACAGATAGCTGGAGTGGATAAAGATGGAAGGGTGAGTGGCCCAGTGTCCTGCATTCGGTACCCAGGGACGTTGCTATTAGATTGGAATTGGTTATAATTTTAACCACAACGCAATTATTTTATTCTTTTGAAATTTAACTGAAGAATTTTTAGTATGAACAAGGAAAAAATATGTTAGAATGTAAGAATACTTCAAAAGACAAAATCATACTATTTAATTGTTTTTTCTAAAAAAATAAGTGGTCTCCGTAAGGAAACTGTATAATACTTGTAAAAATAAGAGGACTGGTATGCTCATTATTTTTTATTTTACATAGGGTACTGTACCAATTTCTGCCAGAAGGTACTGCAATTTTCCTTAATTGATGGATCTCTTAGTTTAATTTATGTATTTAGAGATGGCGGGGTCTCGCTATGTTGCCCAGGCTGAACTTGAACTCCTGGACTCAAGAGAGCCTCTCAGGTAGCTGGGACTACAGGTGCATACTACTGTGCCCAGTTAATCACATGACTTACATATGACCAGATATCATTTAAATAGTTTCAGTTACTAGTTAATATTACTCAACTGGTTCACATACAAATTTCTTATTCATGAGGATCAACTGAATATTAATGATGACTGATTATATGTGTTCAGCTACTCATGACATTCTTTTGCTTCAGTTTCTTTAAAGAGAAGGAGTAAAGAGTTTCTGCTGGATGACTTCAAAGACCCCATTCAGTTCTAAATTCTACTTAAGGGCTATTTGCTTAACAATTTATTAGACATTAATTTTTTTTTTTTTGAAGTGTCATTACCTTGGTAATGAAGATAATGCTAAAAGCAAAGTCTCCAGAGCAAATTTGCTTGGGTTAAAACCTGATTCTAGTAACTGTATAACTTTGGGCAAATTACTTAAATCTCTGTATCTCAGTTTCCTATCTGTTAAATGATAATTATTATAATACTTGTAACTCACAGGATTATAAAGATTAAATGAATTAACTTGTGTCATACTTAGAGAATAGTATGTGGCACATACTAAATACTCAAATTATTTGCTGCTATTATTATTGTTGTTTTCTTATTTTTATAGTATGAGGAGAAAATACCTACTCAGGATTCATTGGGGAAATATCTTAATCTAGTAGAGTTTTTGTTAGATATTTATCCATTTCTATTACTTTTTGAATGTGACAGATAGTTCCAATATGGTAGTGGTATTTATTTAAATCCACTGAATACCAGTTAGTCCTTCTATCTTGTGTTTTTGCAGCCTCTACAACCCCATGTCAGAGTGTGGGATTCAGTCAGTCTATCCACACTGCAAATTATTGGACTTGGAACTTTTGAGCGTGGAGTAGGATGCTTGGATTTTTCAAAAGCAGTAAGTAACAATTTTAATAGAAGTAAGCAAGCTCAACTCAAAAGCAAAAAAGAATTTAAGCTCAGTGTCCATAGAAAGTGATAATTATGAAATGAGAAATAGGATGCTAGCTATCACTAAATGGCTAGTATTTTAACTAAGTACTAAAGTACTTTAGTTTAATTAGGATCCAAGATACTACAAGTAATTATTCTTAATTTTGTTCTGTCCTGAGATAGGATTCCATGATAGTAGCAGGAAATGATTAGAATAATAATATATAGCATTGTACAATTTGAAACAAGCAGTAGGATGTGCTTTCACTTCACCTTGAATCAGATGAGATCTACTTTATTTAGAAAATTCACAGGCATGAAACTTGGCCAATTCTGCACAAATACTGCCTTTTTGTGGTGTCATATTAGCAAGGGAAACAATCAAATCTTTGTATTCCCTAAAATCATTAATTAGCTTGGTTCTGAATTGATGATAGCATGGGCATAAAATTTTGCATCTAGCAATCTTATCTAAGCCTTGAGATTTATTGTGAGGAGAAAATGAGATGTTTCTCATAAACATTCTTTTTTTCTTAATTCTATATAATTATGATTATATATGCAGGCAACCATCTACATTTTAGGATCCGTATTTTTACAGGTTCAAAGATAAATACTCCCTGGATCTTATTGGACTTATTTTATGCTTTAGAATACACACACACCCACATGTGATCTCTTCGGTTCTTGGATTATAGAAGTTTTGTGGAACAAGGAAGAAGGGAGAGTTGTAGAGCAGAAATATGAATTTGGGTAAATTTAGGAACTTTACTAGCACAAAGGCACTGAATGTCAAAAGTTTATCGAGTCCAGAATTGGGAGAAAGGTGTTTAGAAAAGGAGATAAGACAGAACAGGAATACTTTCATTCTTCCCCTCCCCCCTAAAATCTCTATGGCAGAAACTATTGTCAGGTTGCTGAATTGCCTCATATTTTAACTTCTCCCAGTTCAGATAATCTTTCCAATATGAGCTAAGAGAAAGAGAAGAGAGTAGTAACCTCTGCCCTTCTTTAGTGCCTCTTACTCTTCACTCGAGTCCTTTCTCTGTTCCATAGACATTGTCAGGCAACAAATGCTACTAGCAAAAAAGTTGCTTAATATCATCCATAGTTTTCCTTAAACCGAGAGGCTTAAATTATGTGAATGAAAATGGTTTCAGAAAAATAGGAATTTATTTTTTTAACTTGGCTATTCACATTAATGTAAATCAGATATCACAGAAAACAAATCAGCAAACTTTAAAGTAGCCAGTTAATTTTAGTTGTATTGTTTCATCAAACTATCAAAATTTAGTCAGGAGCAAAGTTAGGAAATTATGTACAATTCTTCCTGCCTACCTCAAGGGAAAATACCTAAAGACAGGAAGCAAGAAGGAAGATGCAGAAGGGAGTAGGATAGCCTCAAAATTAATTGTTGTCTCTGAATAATAGAAGTGGCTAGATGTCAGGTAGGAATCAACCCAAGGGAAAAAAATTTAAAATAGAAAAATTCTTAAAAAATGTATTTTCTATTTCTGAAGAAAATATAACTTGAGGAAATAATATCATTATATCAAAGAATAGTGAGTTTAAAGGATTTTGGATTATCTTACTGTTGACAGTATTAATAATATGATATTTCTTTCTTAGAAAATCAGCCTTATCCAGAAATTTTTAAATGACTTTACTTGACTGCTTTTTAGGATTCGGGTGTTCATTTATGTGTTATTGATGACTCCAATGAGCATATGCTTACTGTATGGGACTGGCAGAAAAAATCAAAAGGAGCAGAAATAAAGGTAAATCAAAAAAACTTTTTAATTATTATCTTTTAGAATACATTATTTGTTTTGCGGGTACTTAAAACCATATTGCATACCCTTAAGTTGCAGGAGCAAATCTACTGGCCAAATTCATGAGCTATATTGATTTATTTTATGGAATTAACGCTACAGTTATATAAGATAAAAAGCAGTCAAGCAGCTTAAAGCAATGTCAGTATTTCAGACAACATTATGCTGTTGAAATGCCAGAGTAGATAGCTAACTTCAAAATTAAGATTGGGCACTCTTCTTGGCCGCTGCTTGTTTGTGTAAATGTGTTATTTTATTCAATCTTTAAAGCTGTAGAAATAGAGAAGAAAAATTCAACCATAGCTGGCTTGGCACCTGTGGCTCAGCAGCTAGGGCTCCAGCCATATTAACCAGAGCTGGTGCGTTCGAACCTGGCCAGGGCCTGCCAGACAACAATGACAACTACAACCAAAAACAGGTGGGCGTTGTGGCAGGCACCTGTGGTCCCAGCTACTTGGGAGGCTGAAGCAAGAGACTCGCTTAAGCCCAAGAGTTGGAGGTTGCTGTGGGCTGTGATGCTACAGCGCTCTACAGAGAGTGACATAGTGAGACTCTGTCTCAAAAAAAAAAAAAATTCAACCATAGGAATATGGCTGATGTAACTGAAGGACTTATATAGTAAGTTTTTGGTCTTAATTAGGCTTGTAAGATTATTATAGAAAATGGTATAGCATAAATTGCTATAGAATAGGGTTGATCCCTTTGCATGGATCAGGATATAAATTGCAGGAAGAGTGTATAATTTTAGCATTGCAGCTACATTTATATGGGTCAGAAATGATCTTCCTCTGACAGGGAGGGAATTCTTAGTGACAGAATGGCGTTGAGAAGGATATGACATATTTGCCATACTCCTAAATAACATCACATTTCTCTCCAACTTTTCTCTTTTTTAGCAGTTTTGTTTTGCGCAAGCGTCAGACTTTCAGCTTGTTTGTCAAAAAGGAGTTATTTCTTGTTTTTTCTTGTGTAGGTTAATCTTTTGAGAGACACAGAGTAGATCTGATTGTACTTAAAAGGAATAAAAGCTGTCAGAAAATGTCAGACTTTAAAAAACATAAATATAGGCGTAGATTGTCTTCTGGCTATCAATTCATAGTAATTTAACATTGAAATATAAGGAAGTTGCACCAAATTGAAATACATGATTTTTTGATAATAAAATCTACAAGATAAAGTCTTATTTTCTTGAACATTCCTGGATCTCCTTTCCAGGAACTTAAATGTTGGTGTTCCTCAGAGTTTTATTCCAGATCTTCCACTGATACCACATCCTGCCCCTATAGCCTTGGTAGTATCTATCTGCTGAGTCCCGGGCGGCGCCTGTGGCTCAAAGGAATAAGGTGCCGGCCCCATATGCTGGAGGTGGTGGGTTCAAACCCAGCCCCAGCCAAGACACACACACACAAAAATACAAACAAATATTCTTAGGGTGGTGCCTGTGGCTCAAAGGAACAGGGCGCTGGCCCCATATACCAGAGGTGGCGGGTTCAAACCTGGCCCCAGCCAAAAACTTAAAAAAAATGCTGAGTCCCACGTTAGTTGTCTTCAGTCCAGATCTCTCAAAGGTTTAAACCCATATTTCTAGTGGTCTGCCAGACATCTTTATTTGAATGACCTTTACCACAAGTCAAAACCAACATGCTTGCATCTAAACTGTAATCATCTTTCCTAGCCTCCCAACCAGTTTTGCCCCTCAGTGAGTGAAACATTTCACTTCACTCCCCAAGCTAGAAACTTGGGCATCATTCATGACTCCTTTTCGAACTTCTCACATCCTAGTCATCAGCAAGTTCTCTAAACTCTGTATCCTAAATATCTGCATCAAAACGTTCCAGTACAAGTGACTGCAAACAGCTAAAGCTAACTTAATCATAACAGGGACTTTATTAACTCCTGTGTAAGGAGGAGGAGAACACCTCTGGTAAAGGCAAGAGGGGGATTTTGCCTCAGGAATGACGTAAGAGGCTGAATCACTAGGTTGACTGTGTCTCCTCTTAACTTCTCCCAATATATTGACCTTATTTTCCTGTAGATGGGCTCTATCCTTGCTTAAGACAAAAGGATTTGGGAAATTGATATATAACTTTTTGGTTTATATAAATTTAAAATTCAGAAAGAAACTGTAAAACCTTACTGATAAAAGAAAGACCTATTAAAAAGGGAGGAATATTTTAGGCCGGGTACAGTGACTCAGATCTATAATCCTAGTACTCTGGGAGGCTGAGGCAGGAGGATCCCTTGAGCTCAGAAGTTCAAGACCAGCCTGAGCAAGAACGAGATCCTGTCTCCTAAAAACAGAAAAATTAGGGTGGCACCTGTGGCTCAGCGAGTAGGACGCCGGCCCCATATACTGAAGGTGGCGGGTTCAAACCCAGCCTCGGTGGAACTGCAAAACAGAAAAATAGCTGGGCGTTGTGGCAGGCGCCTGTAGTCCCAGCTACTTGGGAGGCTGAGGCAAGAGAATTGCTTGAGCCCAGGAATTGGAGGTTGCTGTGAGCTGTGTGATGCCACGGCAATCTATTGAGGGTGATAAAGTGAGACTCTGTCTCTACAAAAAAAAAAAAAAACAAACAAACAGAAAAATTAGCCATGCATAGTGGTAAGTACCTGTAGTTCCAGGTACTTGGGAGGCTGAGATAGGAGGATTGCTTGAATCCAGAAGTTTGAGGTTGCTGTGAGCTTCTAGGCTAATGTCATGGCACTCTAGCCTAGGCAACAGCGTGAGACTCTTATCTCAAATAAAAAAAGAAGTAAGGGGGGGAGATATTACATTGTCACTATTAGAAGATAGTAAAGATACCACTTCTTTGCATAGTGATCAGTATATTCAAAATAGTCCAAAATACCTGCCTGAATTTTTATAAAATTTAGCTAACTGAATATATATGGAAATATGAAGGGGAAGAATGGTCAAGCAGTTGTGAAGAAAAAGAATAAACTTGGAGGACTTAAGCTATGAAATATCAAAACATGCAATTAAGACATTGTGGTACAAGGATAGACAGATCAATGGGAGAAAATAGAGATTCTAGAAACAGACTACAAAAAACAGTTGCTTAATTTCTGGCAAAAGTGGCAATACAATGGGCAAAGAGTAATGTTTTCAATGAATGATGCTAGATTGGATATTTGGATATCTATATAGAGAAAAGTTAATCTTGACTCCTACTTTACAGCATTCACAGAAATCGCTTTTAGATAGATTATGGATCTGAACATGAAAGGTAAAAAACAATAAAGCTATTAAAAGAAAATAAAGAATACCCTTAATAAGCAATTCTTAAATAAGACATACAAAGTACTAACTATAAAAGGGAAAATATGAAAATTAATCTTAATCCAAAGACACCATTAAAAAATATTTGCAACAGGCTTGGCACCTGTGGCTCAAGCGGCTAAGGCGCCAGCCACGTACACCTGAGCTGGCGGGTTCGAATCCAGCCTGGACCCACCAAACCACAATGACGGCTGCAACCAAAAAAAAAAAATGGCCGGGCGTTGTGGCGGGCACCTGTGGTCCCATCTACTTGGGAGGCGGAGGCAAGAGACTCGCTTGAGCCCAGGAATTGGAGGTTTCTGTGAGCTGTGATGCCACAGCACTCTATCCAGGGTGATAGCTTGAGGATCTGTCTCAAAAAAAAAAAAAAAATTGCAACATTTACTTCCAAAAAACACTTGTTTTCTAAAAAAAGAACTAATATACTTTAGCAAGAAAAAGACAATCTAATTTTTTTAAATGGCAGAAGACTTATACAACTGGGTGTCCAGGTGATTAACAAGCATTTGAAGAGGTACTTAACTAACCTCATGAGTGATTGAGAATAGTCAGATTAAACCCACGGTGAGATATGTGTCTACCAAAATAGCTTACCTGAAAAAGAAAAAAAAAGCAAGGTCAATGAGGATGCAAAGGAATTGAAACTCTCATACACTGCTGCTGGGCATATAAGTTGGGACAGCCATTTAGGAAAACTGGCATTACCTATTAAGGTTGAACATTTTCATACCCTCTGACTCATCTTGTTCCTTTCAACCCAACAGAAATGCATACGTATGTTCACTAGAAGACAAATAACGATGCTATTTATGATAGCCAAAAAAGTGGAAACTATCCTAATGCTCATCAGCAGGAGAATAGATAAGTCAATAATGTGGTCATTATATACAAAGGAATACCATACAGCAAGTAGAATGAATAAATTACAACTATATGCACCAGCATGAATGGAAATCAGATGTAATGTTGACAAAATGAGCCAGACATGAAGGAGTACATTATGTTTTCATTTTAATAAAATAGACAAAACTGATCACTGCTGCTAGAAGTCAGGATGATGGTTGAGTTAGGAGAAGGAGATAGTGACTAGAAACGGGATCTGGGTATTTCTAGGATGTTAGACATGTCTCATTTCTTGCTCTGGATGCTGTACAAGGATGTTTTCAATCTATAATAATTTATCAAGCCATTACTTAGAATTTGTGTGTTTTCATATATATACATATATATTGTGCATCAATAAAAGGTTAAACAAAATATCCTATAAAGGAATACTCAATATACAAAGTGATTTAATTTATCAGTTGCCTCAATTTATGTCTTGACTATCTCATCACTATAACCATGGGTGTTTACTGGGACTATTTGTAGGTAGCTTTATAACCTGTGATTATCTCAGTTTAGCAGAAGAGTCAACCATAAGTAGTGTTGATTTTTGTCTAAGTGAAAACTAAGGACTATCCAGTAAATTTTCAAAGGACGTTATTGTTCTGGAGGAGGTATGACTAATTTTTGTTTGGGGATTACCACATTATATTTAAAATTTACTTAGACCTGCAAAATATGTATAGTTTCATATTAACCACGATAGAGTATTATAACAACAAAATATGCTATATTTTCCTCTCATCTTATACCTGAATTCTAGTTAAGGAACAAAGGGATTCAGATTAGATTTCATTATTTGGGTTTTATTTATATGCTTATGCAAAGACCCTCAACCTAAATGATAGTAACAGAAATGTAAAACTTTTGGAAATATTGGAACCATGGGAAAAGAAAAAAATCTAGATCAACTCTTCATTTGATTAGTATCATTTTAGTAATATGTAACAAAATGTATTATCTTTTATTCACTGTGTTCATAAAATCACCTTATTTATCATGTCAGTATGCAAAAAAGAAACACCTCCATGCACATAAAGTTATTTGCTAAATTAAAAAAAACATGGACTTTGGCTTGGCACCTGTGGCACAGTGGTTACGGTGCCAGCCACATACACTGAAGTTGATGGGTTCAAACCCGGCCTGGGCCCCTAAACAACAACAACTGCAACAACAAAAAAAATAACCACGAATTGTGGCAGAAGAATCGCTTAAGCCTAAGAGTTTGAGGTTGCTGTGAGCTGTGACACCACAGCACTCTACCAAGAGCGACAACATGAAACTCTGTCAAAAAAAAAAAAAAAATGGACATTAATGATCATCCTGCAAGTAAACACCAACACTGACGAGCTTTATGGGCATGTAGGTAGATTTCACCTCATTGTTAATTAGTAGGTGATTCTACCATAAAAAAACAACTCAGAAGGAATTTAATTATGATTTACTGAAATGTTTTAGAAGTAAAACATTGGCCCCACCAATTACCCTCCCACTACGCCAACCTCCCCCCTCCCCTCTCTACCCTTGCCCCTTTCCCCATATTCTTGTGCTATAGTTGGGTTATAGCCTTCATATGAAAGCTATAAATTAGCTTCATATTAGGGCTGAGTACATTGGATACTTTTTCTTCCATTCTTGAGATACTTTGCTAAGAAGATTATGTTCCAGCTCCATCCATGTAAACATGAAAGAGGGAAAGTCTCCTTCTTTCTTTAAGGCTGCATGCATAATATTCCATGGTGTACATATACCACAATCTATTAATCCATTTGTGGGTCGATGGGCACTTGGTCTTCTTCCATGACTTAGCAATTATGAATTGGGCTGTAGGGCAGCACCTGTGGCTCAGTGAGTGGGGCACCGGCCCCACATACCTAGGGTGGTGGGTTCAAGCCTGGCCCCGGCCAAACTGCAACAAAAAAGCCCGGGGTTGTGGTGGGCACCTGTAAGTCCCAGCTACTCAGGAGGCTGAGGCAAGAAATTTGCCTGAGCCCAAGAGCTGGAGGTTGCTGTGAGCTGTGACACCATGGCACTCTACCAAGGGTGATAAAGTGAGACTCTGTCTCTTTAAAAAAAAAAAAAAAAATGAATTGGACTGCAATAAACATTCTGGTACAAATATCTTTGTTATAATGTGATTTTTGGTCTTCTGGGTATATACCTACTAGAGAAATTGTAGGATCGAATAGCAGGTCTGTTTTTAGATCTCTTAAGTATTCTCCAAACATCTTTCTAAAAGGAACATATTAGTTTGCATTCCCACCGCAGTGTAGAAGTCTTCCCTTTTCTCCACATCCACACCAGCATCTCTGGTTTGGGGATTTTGTGATGTGGGCTAATCTTACTGGAGTTAGATGATATCTCAAAGTAGTTTTGATTTACATTTCTCTGACGATTAAGGATGGTGAGCATTTTTTCATATGTCTGTAGGCTGTTTCGCCTGTCTTCTTCAGAGAAGTTTCTCTTCAAGTCCCTTGCCCACCCTGAGTTAGGATCACTTGTTCTTTTCTTGCTAATGCGTTTGAGTTCTTTGTGGATTCTGGTTATTAAACCTTTATCAGAGAGATTACTTGCAAATATCTACTCCCATTCTGAGGGCTGTCTGCTTGAAAAAAACATTTTTTTTTTTTTTTGTTTTTTTGAGACAGAGCCTCAAGCTGCCACCCTGGATAGAGTGCTGTGGCTTTACAGCTCACAGCAACCTCGAATTCCTGGGCTCAAGCGAGTCTTCTGCCTCTGCCTCCCAAGTAGGTGGGACTACAGGCGCCCGACACAACGCCCGGTAGTTTTTTTTTGGTTGCAGCCGTCATTGTTGTTTGGCAGGCCCGGGCTGGATTCGAACCCGCCAGCTCAGGTGTACGTGGCTGGTGCCTTAGCCAGTTGAGCCATAGGCACCGAGCCGAAAAAAACATTTCTTAAAAAATGTTCTATTTTTGTCAGTGGCTGTAATTGATACTAGATGGAAATAAGGACATACATTCATCTGAAGCTTTATTTCTCTCTTCATAGACAACAAATGAAGTTGTTTTGGCTGTGGAGTTCCACCCAACAGACGCAAATACCATAATAACATGTGGTAAATCTCATATTTTTTTCTGGACCTGGAATGGCAATTCACTAACAAGAAAACAGGGAATTTTTGGGGTAAGGATCAAAATGTTATAACTTTATTAGATATATAAAACTTAAATGTTTTTAATTGTTGAGTAAGCATGAAATCATCAGACCAGAGGGAAAACTGATTTTCTCATTGTTTCATTGTAGAAATATGAAAAACCAAAATTTGTACAATGTTTAGCATTGTTGGGGAGTGGAGATGTTCTTACTGGAGACTCAGGTGGAGTCATGCTTATATGGAGCAAAACTACTGTAGAGCCTACCCCTGGGAAAGGACCCAAAGGTACAGTGTTCTCATATTAAACTCATTCCTTGTAATTCTGACGTAGTGTTCTTGAAATTTCATCTCTTATCCAAACCAGGAGAGAAAGCTGCAGTGGAACAATATGAGAGTCACTAACATGACGTTTGTTTTTAAAATTCTTCATAATGATTTTTTTTAATGAAATTATTTACCTATTTACTTATTAAGCATATATAAACTACATTTGACTACACTGAATCTTTCTCTTTAAAAGTTTTGTGTAAAACAATTAGAGATGGGCGGCACCTGTGGCTCATCGAGTAAGGCGCCGGCCCCATATACCGAAGGTGGCGGGTTCAAACTCGGCCTTGGCTGAACTGCAAAAACAGAAAAATAGCTAGGTGTTGTGGCGGGTGCCTGTAGTCCCAGCTACTCGAGAGGCTGAAAAAATAAAAATAAAAAAACAATTAGAAATGATATTAATATGTGTTTGTTTGTTTTTTTTAATATGAGTTTGTTTTAACAAGTATAATGGCTGACTTCTCTACTGGGCTAGTTCATTGAGGGCAGAATGCATTGCCATGTGATAAAATGGGAAAAAGGAATAAACTCACAAATTCAGTCCTCATCTCCTTTTCTTTTAAGTTCCTTTTGTATCCAAATATACAGGTCCACTTTGCCCTTTCCTGTGGTAAATGAAAAAATTAGAAGAAGGGCATTAAAAATAACCTTTTTCAACCCTGTTTCTCCTTACCTTAAAGAGAGCAAACTTTGAAAAAATGTTCTTAGTACCGTGTGTACTTTTCTTCAAAGTTAGGAGTACTAAGAGAAAAATTGGAGACCTGATTCTAAAATTAGTGGGCCAGATGCAGAGAGAACAGTAGAACTAGCAAGGCAAGTCAGTTTTTGAGATTCCATCCTCCCCTACCCACCACCCCCCAAAAAAAAGAGAGAGAAGGAGACAAAGGAGATGATGATGTACCAACCTGAAGTTCCTGAGACATTTCCCCCGGGGACTGGCAGAGCACCATGTCTTTTCTGTAGTTCATCCACCTCCCCTAAACACACTGAAACAACTCCTTTCTGTCTTTCTGGATTTCTGCATGGAAATCACCCTTTGTGATTTATGCATCAGGAAGTCTGTTCCCCTGCTCACCTGCTCAGAAAGAAGATTTTTATACTGTATTTTTTAGGAGATAGATACAGATGTTTCTCAACATAACAATGAGATTATGTCCTGATGAACCATTTGTAAATCCAAAATATCTTAAGTCTAAAGTGCATTTAATACCCTACCACATGCATCGTAAATTTGAGAAATTCTAAGTCAAGCCCTCTTAAGTCCAGATGCTCCTCAGCTGTCAATGGGTGCAGTTACGTTTGTATGAGCCCATCATAAAGTATAGATGCTCCTTGACTTAGGATGGAGTTATGTCCCAATAAATCTATTATAAAGTCAAAAAGTAAATTGAACCAGCTTAAGTCAAGGATCATCTATTGAATTAGCGGTTTAATTAATATCTTTCAAATCCATTCACCTGAATTCCTTTCTTTTTTTTTTTTTTTTTTTTTGTAGAGACAGAGTCTCACTTTATCCCCCTCGGTAGAGTGTCGCGGCGTCACACAGCTCACAGCAACCTCAACTCCTGGGCTTAGGCGATTCTCCTGCCTCAGCCTCCTGAGTAGCTGGGACTACAGGCACCCGCCACAACGCCCGGCTATTTTTCTGTTTTTTGCAGTTCAGCCGAGGCTGGGTTTGAACCCGCCACCTTCGGTATATGGGCCCGGTGCCCTACTGGATGAGCCAAGATGCTGCCCAATTCACCTGAATTTCTAAGCTTGACAGTTGAATTGAATTAGACATATTCAGAAATTTAAAAAGAAAGCCTTAAATTGTATTGCCATGGACCTTGATCTTAACCATTAGTCATGATTCATAGCCTCTCTGATTTAGTTTAGTTCAAAATTCACATAGGAGGATGGCAGTAGGTTGGGAGTTCTTAAAAAAAAAAAGAATATTAGAAAAACAGTATTATTAACTACCTTAGTTCTCTGACTCGTTTTTATTTTTTCTCCTTTTTTTTTCCTCTCCTGGGCTCATGGTGTATTCAGAAATATCAAAAACAGTAACTTATTAAAACATTGACTTATTGTTCACATATCCTTCATTACTGAGCAGAGTTTAGTTATAAATGTGTCCTTTGTTAGCCTTGATATTTGTGTTCAGGTTAGGGACAGGAAGAGCTTCAGAGGTTTTCGTTTTAGTTTTTGTCTGAAAAAATTGTGGCTTAGTCTCTGTGCAAAGAAAATCTGTATATCCACAAACAGGAAACAGGAAATCCAGTCTTACAGATTGCTGAGCACATGAAATGGCCTGCATTGTACTCTACTACATGACTAACCCTATTATGGTCAGAGTTGCTAAGAATTTTCTTTCTTTCTGTATATTTGGGGCTTTCTGTTGGCTGAGAAAGATTTGGTGAATGCAGTGAAATAAATGTGCAAGTCCAGACCAGAACAGATGCCCATACTTTCATTTTCTAATTCTCCCCCCTTCCCTCCACTTGGGAGTATTCCCAAGTATGACATTTCTGAACCTGGGGCAATTTTACCAATCAAAATTTAAAGATATATGACATCATGCAGATAAAAGGACATTTTGGAATGGCAGAAGTATAATTTCATAGCCAACTCTTTAGTAGAATAGGAAACAAACCAAAAGTGTAATTTTTATGCCTCATAAGCTCTCTGTATATAGTCGTCTTGCTTCCAAGCCATTTTTTTCTTTAAGGGTAAATTAATAGAAATGTTCAAGGTAACTAGTATTTTTTATTTGTTAAGTAGATATGAGGTATTTGTAGTTTATTTCTTACATATATGAAATAGTTAAAAAAAAATGTTAAGAATTTTTTTCTGGGCTACAGTGCAGTGGCATCTTCGTAGTTCACTGCAACTTCAAACTCCTGAGCTCAAACTCCTGCCTCAGCCTCCCAAGTAGCTGGGACTACAGCGTACGCCACCACACCCAGCTAATTTTTCTCTCTTTTCTTTTTTTTGTAGAGATGAGGTCTTGCTCTTGCTCAGTCTGGTCTCAAACTTCTCAAACATTCCTCCCTTCTTGGCCTCCCAAAGTGCTAGGATTATAGGCATGAGCCATCAAGCTTGGCCATCAAAATTTTCCTTATGTGAATTAAGTCATAATCTTTTAATCACAAACCAGTAATCTTTTAATCACAAACCATTGGGGGTGCAAAAACCAGGGACATGCAAAAACAGATTGTCCCTCATCCTTCCCCCTCCCCATTAGTATATACCTGTTAAGTTGGGGTGTGGAAGTTAGAGTATCTACAGCAACATTAAAATGATCACTGCTGTAGAACCTCCGTAAGTTGACCACCCAAGGGATTGTAACAAACTGGTCAACATAAGAAACTTCCATGGAGTACATGTGGTGCATGTGTGGTCTATGAAAATTTAAGTCAACATGAGGATGTGATCAGTGCAGGGAGGTGGTCAAACTACAGAGGTTCTACTGTATTTTTAAATCCTTGTCGAGTTCCTTTAAGGAACACCACCATTATTTTCCCTATGCTCCAAGTCTTCAACATGCGCCCAGTTGCTAAGAATACAAAATAAATTTCAAAATCTTCCTGATACTTGCTTCTGTTGTTAAACACAGACAGGTCTTCCAGACATCTTTGTTTGGCAGGTAATGTAAACGTGCTTTTTGTGAAATCTTTGTTTCTGTTAGAGATTAGAAAAAAGGAAAAGATTTGCAGTTAAGTTTGGATAGACTTAGCCATGTAAGTAAACCTGGAGGTAGAGTAGGTTTTTTAATTCAAGGATAGTTATTTTTCTTGGAAGGGGTTTAAAACATTATTTGGCTTAAACTGGAATATCAGAAATACAGGCCCATGAGAAAGAAATCTTTGGCTATAAATTTGGTAATTTGTTTAAATTTAAATCATTGAATTTTTTTTAGCTAAATTGATATTAGATCTTGCTCAGGAAATAACTTTCCAGAGGTAGAAGAGGAAGAGGGTAGGACTTCAAATCTCACTGAGTTGATCACTATCATATAGAGTGTTTTTATTCCCGATGAAGCATTTTTTCTTCATTTTTATTTTTCTGTTTCATAACAGTCCATCTTTCGGGTTGGGGTAAGTCTTAGTGTTTAACAAGGTTTTGTTTTGTTTAGAGATATGGAAGGCTGAATTAAGAACAAAAAAAACTTTATTTCATTTTCCTACATTGTCATGGAGAATTATGAAACTCCTTATCTCTGTTTTTTGCAATTTCTTACATGATGCTTTTAGTCTATGCTTGTTAATTTGACTATGCATGGGGAAATAAACCCAGAATTTACTTTTCTCTATTTTTAATACCCACATAAAGCCAGCAGTACTCTCATAAAATTTATATCTCTCAGATGTCCTTTCTCTTGGTCACATCAGAGCAGTGATAGTAATTGTCTGGCTATCCCACCAAACACAGTTGTGTTGTTCAGTGTTTAAAGTGTTGGGGGGGTTATGAATGCTGATGTGAGTGGAGGCAATTGACCTGAATAGCAAGTTTTTGGCATTCTGCTCCCAGTGCTGCTGAATCAGGCAAGTTCTCCTCCACATCAGGCAAGCCCTTTCCTTTCTTCTTGCCAAATATACCTACCTATTAAGAATTTGTCCGCTAACACTCTCACAGTGAGATGAAGTCATTACTTAGCTACACCTGAATTTTTTTTAGGATGCCAGAGCCCTATAAATTTTAACTTTTAAATATAACAGCTCAACTACACGAGTGAAAAAAAGAGCAGTCTTAGTGATATCTTTATTGAAATGTGATTCACATACCATAAAATTCACTCTTTTAAAGTTTGCAGTTCAGTAATTTTTAGCATATTGTACAACCATGACCAGTATTCTGGCTTCAGAAATTTTCATCATTCCATGAAAGAAACCCTGTATTCATGAGCACTTTCTATTCCTCCCTCCCCTCAACTCCTAGGCAACCTCTAATCTACTCTTGGTCTTGGTGGCGCCTGTGGCTCAGTGAGTAGGGCGCCGGCCCCATATGCCGGAGGTGGCGGGTTCAAACCCAGCCCTGGCCAAAAACTGCAAAAAAAAAAATCTACTCTTGGTCTCTATAGATTTGCTTATTCTTGACATTTCACATAAGTATAACCATACAATATGTGGTCTTTTGTGATTGGCTTCTTTCCTTAGCAAAATATTGCATGTACAGTACCTCATTCTTTTTTATGGCTGAATAATAATATTCCATTATTATTATAATAATGGAATTAATTATAATAATAATGGAATATTATTAATATATTAATAATTAATAACAAAGCACATGGGCATACTGCGCTTTGTTTATTCATTTCTCAATTAGTGAACAATTTTAGAGAATGAATAATTTTTTAACTTATAATTATTAATTTTTCCATGGGATGTAAGGGCTATTTATTGACTTATTTTGGCCATGTTTAAGCAAAGTCTACCTCCCCATTTTGAACCTGGTATCTGATTCTGCAAAGCATCATCTTTTAACAACCTTTACTCTTGTTCTCCCAGTTTCACTAGCTAGCTTCTCTGAGTGAGGCATCATGAATACTAAAAAAAAAAAAGATTGGAGTACTATAATCTTAACCTCACACTTTAAAAAAAAAAAGGCAAAATATATTCAATGACTCCATATGTGTTTTAATTAAAATATTTTTTATGTGCTCACCTTATCACTCCCTGAATACTTAGAAAATGCTATGTATATACAGAAAAACAGGGCTATCATTTAGCCATCATACTAGTACAACTGACTCAGTTTTTAAAATGCAGAAATTATTCTCCGCCAGTTGGTCAAAAGCTGCTCCAGTGCCCACCTTTGTCCCAGAACCTTCCATAGTCCTCCTAATCTCAGCAAATAACCAGGGCAATCTTTGGCACAGCAGAAGGCCTCCAGGTTAACAGTGGTTGTTTAATGCTAAGTAATAGTTACTTTTGCAAAGGTATTTTGCAAAGTTAAAGGAACATTGAAGTAGGAGGCTTGAATTCCAGTCACCGCTTTGTTATTAGGTAACTTTGATATTAGCTAATCCACTCCTGTACGTCTTGTGTTGTCAGCTGTAAAATCAGAGGAGTAATACCTACCCTAAGTACCTCACAAGATACTATAAAACAGTAAGTTCTGACGCTGCTACATACTATATTCTCTGTTGTAACTACTTTGGCTTCTTTTTTTTGTTAGAAGAATTTTTGAAATACTTTTAGAGTAAATATTGACATAAAGCAAAGATTTTATTAAGTCTTAAGCTTTACTAAGTTTTTGATTATTGAGTTATATGAACTTTCTGATTATTCATTTGTAGTTCTGCTGAAGTTTTCTTTCAAAAAAATGACACTAAAGTCTAATGGAAAGTGCTACCACTAGTATTTTTATTTTTTTCCTCATGTTAGGTGTGTATCAAATCAGCAAACAAATCAAAGCTCATGATGGCAGTGTGTTCACACTTTGTCAGATGAGAAATGGGATGTTATTAACTGGAGGAGGGAAAGACAGAAAAATAATTCTATGGGATCATGACCTGAATCCTGAAAGAGAAATAGAGGTAAGGATGGAAATAGAATTTAAACATATTAAATGCTCTAAATGCATGTATTTTGTCCCACATTAAGGTAACTTTTCTGGGAAACTGGCGTACATTCTTATAATTTCATACCCTCAAGACATGGATAACTTAAAAAAAAAAAAAACCTTTTAAAAAAACACCCAAAAAAGACCATTCATTAAACAAAATAGGCTGGATGTAGTGGCTCACACCTATAATCCTAGCGCTAAGGGAGGTTGAGACAGTTGGATTGCCCAAGCTCAGAAGTTCGAGACCAGCCTGAGCCAGAGCAAGACCTCATCTCTTAAAAAAAAAAAAAAAAAAGCCGGGCGTTTTGGTGGGTACCTGTAGTCCCAGCTACTTGGGAGGCTAAGGCAAGAGAATCGCTTAAGCCCAAAAGTTTGAAGTTGCTGTGAGCTATGACACCACAGCACTCTGTTAAGGTTGACCAAGTGAGACTGTATCTCAAAAAAAAAAAGAAAACACTGCCAACAAAATAATTGGAAAAAATTTTAAAAATTAGACAGAATAATTTGCCTATTCTGAAATATTTTTAGTGATCCAAAAATAGAACAGTACAAACTTAAAATTCAACATTCATTCACTGAGCACTGTATCTAAGCACATGGATATTCAAAACAACCAGTTTAATTAAAAAATTTGTAAGCATGCTTTTAAAAAGTGGGCTTAATGATAATCACTACTTCTGTGTGTGTCTGCTTCATGGCATGAACCAAATATAGCCAGAAAACCTGAGAGATATTATCTACTTCATGAAAGTATGTTATTTGAATTGAGGTCTCAGAAAGTGAAATGGTTAAGAATAGTAATTTAGATAAATGATTCTTAAGGCAAGGGTTAATATTGCTTCTTTTTTTTTGGTGATTTAAAATTTGAATTTATGCTCAGTATTTTTTCTATGTACAACACGCTTTCCAAACAAAATCATCCCTAAAGAAGAGGATCCTGATAGTATTGCTCTTGGGTTTTATTTTCAAGAAGATAGATAATCAAAGTTGCTTAATCATAACTTTAAGTTCATAGTAGAAATACCAGTCCCAGTACTGTTTCTTTTCTCCACAGATAACTCAATATCCTTTGTAATCAAAGGTATACAATCTAGTTCACTCCCTCCTTTTCCATTTCTAACATAAATTTGGATTACTCTTAGAATTTAGTTCTTTGTATTTTTAGGAGTCATTCTGGATCCTCCTTTATAAAGTAAAAAGAATTGCATTGTTTCAGAGAGAATCCTTCTTTGGGATTATTATTAGTATAATATTCACTGAGAATGTTCCAACTGTATTGTGTTAAATGAAATTGATCTCCCAAGGAATTCCTGTTAATTATAATGCTTTATAATATAGTATCTCTTAGTTTACAAAGGAATTTTTAGTTTTTCTATTTTTTTGTTTGATACATTATCATTATACGTATCTATGGGGTATAATTTGATGTTTCCATACATACATGTTGTGTAATGATTCACTGAGGGTATTTAGTGTATCCATCACCTCATGCATTTCTCATTTCTTTGTGGTGAAAATGTTTTTTTCCTTACAACAATCAGGAGAAGGTAGAATCTGTATTATTAACCTCATATTACAAATAAAGAAATTTTTCTTAGGCTAAGTGACTTATCCAAAGTAATACATAATAGGTAATAAAATTAGACCACATTTTTCATGTGCTGTAATAAAATTTACTCCTTTCCATACTCTTACCTCTTAACTCTTGAAATATAAGATGTAAATTCACTATGTCTAATCCAGCCTGGTCAACACAGTGAGACTCTGTCTCTATAAAGAAATATAATATATATGTATTTATATATATTTAAGTTTAAGTCACACAAAGAAAGATAATAAGGTATTATGACTTCTGTGCAATAAATTTAGAATTCTGTCAGTTACCCCATAATTGCTTACAACTATTAAGGGCAATCTTTGAATAGCAATTAATGCATGTTAATGTAAAAATGATGACTTTGAAAATGTATTTTTTCTAGGTTCCTGACCAGTACGGCACAATAAGAGCTGTAGCAGAAGGTAAAGCAGATCAATTTTTAGTAGGCACATCACGAAACTTTATTTTACGGGGAACATTTAATGATGGCTTCCAAATAGAAGTACAGGTAAGCTGAGTATTAACTGTTACCTGATTATTTTTGATGGTGCCCTTTAGTTATTATAACAAGGAGTGTCTTTCATTTTCAGGGTCATACAGATGAGCTTTGGGGTCTTGCCACACATCCCTTCAAAGATTTGCTCTTGACATGTGCTCAGGACAGGCAGGTGTGCATGTGGGACTCAGTGGAACACAGGCTGGAATGGACAAGGCTCGTAGATGTGAGTGAAGCAAGATGTGATTAATCTCCCCTCAGAAACTCTGCCCACTGCCAGTCAGGGGCAGCAAAGAAAAAAGAACTAAGCATTGATTTAAACCAAGTGTTTATATCTCTGTGGTTTAATAAAGGGGCTGGAGGTAAGGGGAGTATGTAGTCTCAAAGTATAACATGAACCCACTTTAAAGAAGCAAGTTAGTAGGGTAAAAGCTCAATTTTTCTATCAGTTTCAGCAGTAAAAAAATCATTGAGATTTCACATATTTAGGGAAAATTAATTTTCATGGGAATATTTGGGCCTTTGAGGGTGTTGCAGTTAGATTCCTTAAGTGCTGCTCACTAACAGACTGTACTGTCTTCTTTGAATGGTCTTTCACTGTATTGTCTCCCTACCCCACCCAGATATCCACCTTTTCTAGCCCAAAAGGTGTATACAAGTTCTTTACAGACTCTAAAGAACTGTACACATTTGTTGTTGTTATCCTTATCGCTGTTTCACTGCTTGTCCACAAGCTGGTTGTCCTTTTCCCCCACCCCTCTGCTCTGAAATTCTTTTTCCTCTCATGTCCTTGTGGTATTTCTCAGTAGCTAAAATAAAAATTGATCAGAATTCCATGTTTATATGATAGAAGTTATTTTCACATGTGTTTTTGCCACTGTCCCCATAGATCTAGGGAGACTTTCTCATGTACTCCCCAACAGCTGTCTGTCTTTCTTCTAGGAACCAGGACACTGTGCAGATTTTCATCCCAGTGGCACAGTGGTGGCCATAGGAACGCACTCAGGCAGGTAGGGTCTTTAAGTGAGCTGAGTAATCTGAAATTGTGGGATGTTTAAACCGTTATTCAGGAATGTTCTCAATCTGACCTAGAGAATTAATCTCTTAAATGGCATACTAATATGCTTGTTGCTCTATCTGTTATATACTTATTCAGTCATTCAGTAATAATTTATTGAGCACCTACTATTTGCTACATTGTGGGCATTCAGGATACATCAGAGAGCAAAACAAAATTCTTGCTCTTGTGAAGCCCACATCTTATTCTGTATCAGGAGTACAAAGTGAATATAAATAAACATAACTAATTATGTTAGAAAATGTTAAGAGCCATGTGAGGGGAGGAGAATAGGGGATAGCTAGGTGGGACTGGGAGAAGGTGCATTTGCAAAATGCTAAGTACAGTGGTAAGGATAGGCTTCATTGAGAAGGAGATAGCGATTTGACTTCTCTTTGTGAGATTAGAAGTATGAGAATATTACTTTCTTCATTATCTTTTATGTAAAGAAGGAATTTGAAGCTGATATAACCTAGTTGATTATTTACTAGTTGTTTATGCTATAGTTTTTGCTGTCCTTTTTTGAATGCTATACTTATATGTAATAAAGATATATTTTCTAAAATCATTAACAGCCTGTCTTTCAGACCTTACATTGTACCTTTCCAAGGTTATTAAGTAACATGTTTATTATCTGTATATTTTTCATTGATTCCTATTTATTGCCTCTGCTAGTAGTAGTCTTCACAGTTTCTTTTTTTAAGAAAGCGGAGGAAAAATGCAAAGTCATTTTTCCCTAATTTAAACCTATTTTTAAAATGTGGAATGCTTATTCTTAATGGGGTGAAATTATTATGAGTACACTTACATAAATATCATTTTATGTGGCTCAAATATTCTAAATCAACCAATTCAATTTTAACTAAATACAATTATTGAAAATTTTTTTGTAGCATGTAGAGGGTAACATTCAAATTCCTTCTCGTGTAGGGCTACAAAGTCTTTCAGAATTATGGAAAAACAGGTCTTTAAAGATAATTCGTGTATATGTAACCAGAGATACTATTTGAATGGTTCTGAAAAAACGGAATATTAGAATAAAGCTGCTTGGGAGGAGCGCATTGGTGATATTATAAACTAGAGATACTTTTTGGTTCTGAAAAATTGAATATTATAATTAAGCTACTTGGGAGAGCAGTTAATGATAACTTGCAAATATAGAAGGCTTTACTATCTCAGATTTTCCCCAAAAACATATACATAAAAGATTATTATGGGATTTAAAAGCACTTAAGAGTTGGACCAAATATAAAGCTATATGACAGATCACTTTGTAGGATTTCAAGGAAATTATTTTTCTTTTTTACCTTAAAAAATTGGTCTTAAGCACATAGGAAACCATATGAGCCATACTGCTGATCTAGTTTTCAGGAAAGCACAAAGGCATTCACTTGAGATCTGTATTTTTGGCATCTAAACATATATCACAAATGCAAGAGTCGTTAAAATAATAAAAGTAAGAAATACCATTTACTCAGTATCTGATGACAGACCTTGTGCTAAATTCTTTTTATTTTTATTTTTTTTGTAGAGACAGAGTCTCACTTTATCGCCCTCGGTAAAGTGCCGTGGCGTCACACAGCTCACAGCAACCTCCAGCTCCTGGGCTTAGGCGATTCTTTTGCCTCAGCCTCCCGAGTAGCTGAGACTACAGGCGCCAACCACAACGCCCGGCTATTTTTCTGTTTTGCAGTTCAGCTGAGGCTGGGTTTGAACCCGTCACCTTTGGTATATGGGGCCAGCGCCCTACTCGCTGAGCCACAGGTGCTGCCCTGCTAAATTCTTTTTATATGTTACTTTTAATCTTCACACGCGCACAACAAAGTGTTCATTAACATCTCCATTGCACACACAGGAAGCCAAGACCCATTCAGTTTCAGTCACTTAGGATTGAGCTGGGATCTGAATTCAGGTCCTGTCTGGTTCCAAAGCTTGTCTCTTACATCTACTCCTCCAATGTTCTTTCAGATGTTCTGATGGTGTTTATAGCATTACATACAGATATCATAAGGAAGGTTTGTCTTTGATGATTAATTCCTTGGCTGACATATTTTAAAAGTATGTACTATATATATGAGAGAATTAAACACTAAATGCAGTGTAAGGCTAGAGCAGTTTGGATCACAAAGACACAATGGAGCCAGGAGCAGTGGCTTACGCCTGTAATCCTAACACTGTGGGAGGCCAAGGAGTTCAAGACCAGCCTGAGCAAGAGCAAGACCTCGTCTCTAAAAAATAGCCAGGCATTGTGGCAGGCAGTTGTAGTCCCAGCTATTCAGGAAGCTGAGGCTAAAGGATTGCTTGAGCCCAAGAGTTTGAGGTTGTGATATCATAGCACTCTACCAAGGGCAACAAAGTGAGACTCTGTCTCAAAAAAAATGAAAAAAAATTTAAAAATTTAAAGTAGGGGGCACCCATAGCTCAGTGGTTAGGGTGCTGGCCACATGCATGGAGCTGGTGGGTTCAAACCCAGTCTGGGCCTGCTAAACAAACAAACAAAAAATAGCCAGGCATTGTGGCAGGCACCTGTAGTCCCAGCTACTAAGAAGGCTGATGCAAGAGAATCGCTTGAGCCCGAGAGTTTGAGGTTGCCGTGAGCTATGACAGTACAGCATTCTACAGAGGGCGACAAAGTGAGATTCTGTCTCAATTTAAAAATAAAATTTTGAATAAAACTTTAAAAAAGAAAATACAATACTTGATTGGATAGAGACAGGTACATGTGTACAACATATACCCTCTATCCATATTATATACATACATACAAAGCCCCAATTTTTAAGGAAAAATTGGTCTGATTTAAACTCACTGAAATTACTTTCTAACATTTACATAGCTGTGAAGTCACCACTGACAAGTTAACGTGAAAAGTTATTCAATTTAAGTGACTAATGCTAAAATTAAGCCATTTTCCCCCAGAGTTGTGAGTAGAAAACACTTTATAAATGAGAATGATATGGTAACTAAAAGTGCTGGCAGTCGGTCCAGTCTGGTATGGAGATGGGGATTGCTTAGAATCTCGGCAGATGTAGTAGTTGGTGTTCATTCTGTGCATAACTCTTGTCTTTGGTCTCGTACCTGGTTAGGTTCTGTTGATCATTGGGGAACTTTCTCATTCATTTTTATTTTTTTGTCTTAGGTCTGTGAACATGTGGCTATACTGTCTACAACTGAAAATTCTTTTTTTTTTTTTTGGAGACAGAGCCTCAAGCTGTCACCCTGGATAGAGTGCTGTGGCATCACAGCTCACAGCAACCTCCAATCTGGGCTCAAGCGAGTCTCTTGCCTCTGCCTCCCAAGTAGTTGGGACTACAGGCGCCCGCCACAACGCCCGGCCATTTTTTTTTGGTCGCAGCCATCATTGTTGTTTGGCGGGCCCAGGCTGGATTTGAACCGCCAGCTCAGGTGTACGTGGCTGGCGCCTTAGCCCATTGAGCCACAGGCACCGAGCCTACAACTGAAAATTCTTAATGTAGCCATTCAGATTATTATCACTGATCCTAACCTAAAAAGTCTTTCTTAGAGCTAAAGTTTTTTTTGTTTTTTGGTTTTTTTTTTTGAGACAGAGTCTCACTTTGTCGCCCTCGGTAGAGTGCTGTAGTATCACAGCTCACAGCAACCTCTGACTCCTGAGCTTAGGCGATTCTCTTGCCTCAGCCTTCCGAGCAGCTGAGACTTACAAGCGCCCGTCACAACGCCCAGCTATTTTTTTGTTGCAGTTTGGCCAGGGCCGAGTTTGACCCCGGCACCCTACTCACTGAGCCAGAGGCGCCACCCTTAGGGCTAAAGATGTTTTTTAGTAAAATACAACACATGTCCAAATGGTGTATGATCAAAAAAACATGACAAGTAGAAAGTTTAAAGATGTCTTCGTGTCCCAATCTAGGTATCTTCTACTTCATATAGCCAAAGAGTAAGCACAAGTACGAATAAATTGTCAGAGTGATTAAGGACAATTATCTTCTTCTTTTTTTTTTTTTTTCTGAGACAGTTCCACTTTGTCGCCCTAAGTAGAGTGCCATGGCGTTATAGCTCACAGCAACCTCAAACTCTTGGGCTCAAGCAATCCTCTTTTCTCAGTTTCCCAAATAGGCGGGACTAGAGGCACCTGCCACAACACTCAGCTATTTTTTTTAGAAACGGGGTCTCACTCTTGCTCAGGCTGGTCTCCATCTCATGAGTTCAAGTGAGCCACCCACCTTGACCTCCTCAGAGTGCCAGGATTACAAGTGTGAACCACTACACTGGGCCTTTATTTTTGTAAAAGAATGTATTACTAATGTAGCTTTTAAGGGAAAAAATTAAATGCATAGCCCTAGGTGGACATAGTATTCTATTAACATGCTAATGTGTACATAGGAAGGATTCTTTTGTTTGTTTTTAAAAATGGGATCTTGCTGTATTACCCAGGCTGAACTCCTGGGCTTAAACAATCCTCCTTTTCCCATCTCAGTCCTCAGTTGGAACTACAAGTGCATGCTACCTGGAAGTGTAGAGGGTTGTGCAACCATCCTAACAGTCTAATTTCAGAACATTTTTACAACCCAGAAAAAAATCCTGTATGCATTAATAGTTTTTCCTCATTACCTCACCCACTTGTCCCTACCCGAAGGCAACTGATCTACTTTCTGTTTTTACATGTTATCTACTCTGGACATTTTATATAAATGGAATCATACAATGTGAGGACTTCTGTGACTAACTTCTTTAATATTACGTTATTTTCAAGGTTCATCCACGTTGAATAATTCATGTATAGCATGTGTAATACTTCATTCCTTTTAATGGCCAAATGGATATATCACCTTCATCAACTGATGGACATTGATTATTTCCACTTTTTGGCTACTATAAATATTGCTGCTACTGACATTCATATACAAATTTTTATGTGAATATGTATTTCAGCTCTGTTGAATATATACCAAGGCATAGAATTGCTGGGTCATTTGCTAGCTCTCTTGTTACACTTTGAGGAACTACCAAACTTTTTCACAGTAGCTATATTGTTACAATCCCATCAACAATGTTTAAGAGTTCCAGTTTCTCTGCATCTTTGCCAGTATACATTATTTTTTATATTTTGATGATATTCATCTTGGTGTGAAGTGATTTTTCATTGTGGTTTTGATTTGCATTTCTCTTTTGGCTAATGGTGTTGAACATCTTTGAATTGGGTTGTCTTTTATGATTTAGTTGTAAGAATTTATATATATTCTGGATATGGTCCCTTATCAGGTATATGGTTTGCAAATGTTCTTTCTCATTCCAAGGGTTGCCTTTGCACTTTCTTCTTGTTAGTAACAGAAAACATTTTTAATTTTGATATAGTCCAATTTGTCTATTCTTCTTCTTGTCTCTTAGTCATAAAAATTTACTCCCATTTTCTTCTAAGAATTTTATAGTTTCATTTTATTTTATTTTATTTTTGAGAGACGGAGTCTCACTTTGTTGCTCTTGGTAGAGTGCTGTGACGTCACAGCTCACAGCAACCTCCAGCTCTGGGCTTAGGCAATTCTCTTGCCTCAACCTCCCAAGTAGCTGGAACTACAAGTGCCTGCCACAACACCCAGCTATTTTTTTGTTGCAGTTTAGCCAGGGCAGGGTTTGAACCCGCCACCCTCAGTATATGGGGCCGGCACCCTACTCACTGAACCACAGGCGCTGCCCTAGTATTTTATAGTTTTAACTCTTACCTTTAGATCTTTGATTCACCTTGAATTAATCTGTATATATGGGCTCGGCGCCTGTGGCTCAACGGGCTAAGGCGCCAGCCACGTACACCTGAGCTGGCGGTTTCGAATCCAGCCCCGGCCCGCCAAACAACAATGGTGGCTGCAACCAAAAAATGGCCGGGCGTTGTGGCAGGCGCCTATAGTCCCAGCTACTTGGGAGGCAGAGACAGGAGACTCGCTTGAGCCCAGGAATTGGAGGTTGCTGTGAGCTGTGATGCCACGGGACGCTATCCAGGGTGACAGCTTGAGGCTCTGTCTCAAAAAAAAAAAAAAAAAAAAATCTGTATATATGATGTAACTTGATAAGTGTCCAACTACATTCATTTGTAACAAGTTATTACAAGTTATTACAGCACTGTTTATTGAAAAAACTCGTCTTTCCCTGTTGATTGGTATTAGCACCATTGTTGTGAATTAATTGACCATGGATATATGGGTTTCTCCTTGGACGACTCTTCAGTTCTATTCCATTGATCTAGAAGTGTATCCTTGTGCCTATAGCATAGTCTTGATTATTGTAGCTTCACAGTAAGTCTTGAAATAGGTAAGTGTGAGTCCTCCAACATTGTTCTTTTTCAAGTTTGTTTTGGCTATTCAGGATTCATTGAATTTTCACATGAATTTTAGAATCAGCTTGTCAGTTTCTACAAAGAAGCAAGCTGGCATCTTGATAGGGATTCATTTTTTCTCTATAGCAATTGGGAAAATGTTGCCATCTTAACAATAGATAAGTCTTCCAATTTATGACTATAGGATGCCTTTCCATTTATTTACACCTTCAATTTCTTCCAGTAATGTTTTTAGGGTACAAGTCTTTTACTTTTTTTTTTTAGTTCATTTTTTTGTTTTTTGTTTTTTTAGTGAGTTGCTTAGGATTTTCTATACATAAGATTGTATTATCTGCAAAAAGAGATAGCTGTCTTTCTTTCCAATTGGGGTGTTGTTTCCTTTTCTTGCCTCGTTGTCCTGAATAGAACCTCCAGTACAGTGTTGAACAAAAGTGGAAAGAACAGACACCCTTATCTTACTCTCCACCTAAGGGGGAAAGTATTTATCCTTTACCCTGAGTATAATCTTGATTATGGGTTTCTCACTGATGCCTTTATCATTTGGAGAGAATTTTCTTTTATTCTTGGTTGAGCATTTTTAATCATAAAAAGGTATTGAATTGTGTCAAATGCCTTTTCTGGTCTATAGAGATAATCATATTGTTTTTGTCTTTGATTAAGATTTAGTATTATATTAATTTATTTTCAGATGTTAAATCAACCTTGTATTCCTTAGATAAATTCCATTTGGTCATGGTGTATAATTCTTTTTATATGCCACTGGATTCAATTTGCCAGTAATTCATTGGGGACTTTTACATCTATATTCATAAGAAACATTGGTCTTTAGCTTTCTTACGATTTCTTTGGTTTTAATATTGGGTTCATACTGACACTTAAGACATCTTAGGGTATCTCCTAAACTTACAGATTTCAAGCATACAAATGGATACAAATTAGTATATACTAGTAATTTTTAGTCATTATTTATCAAAAATCTTATATTAATTGAACCAATCACTATAAGCCATATAATTAATAAATTGCACTTGGCATACCATACTTCGTTTTCTTTTTTTTTTTTTTTTTTTTTTGCAGTTTTTGGCCAGGGCTGGGTTTGAACCCGCCACCTCTGATATATAGGGCCAGCGCCCTACTCCTTTGAGCCACAGGCGACGCCCTTTTTTTTTTTTTTTTTGAGACGAGTCTCGCTATGTCACCCTTGGTAGAGTACTGTGGTGTCCCACAACCACCTCAAACTCTTGGACTTAAGCAATTCTCTTGCCTCAGCCACCCAAGTAGCTGGGACTACAGGTACCCGCCACTACAATGCTCAGCTATTTTTTGCAGTTGTCATTGTTGTTTAACTGGCCCTGGGCCAGGTTTGAACCCACCAGCCTCAGTGTATGTGGCTGGTTCCATAACCACTGTGCTACGGGCCCCAAGCCCATACTTGGTTTTTTTTTTTTTGAGACAGAGCCTCAAGCTGTCACCCTGGATAGAGTGCCATGGCATCACAGCTCACAGCAACCCCCAATTCCTGGGCTCAAGCGAGTCTCCTGCCTCCGCCTCCCAAGTAGCTGGGACTATGGGCGCCCACCACAACGCCCGGCCATTTTTTGGTTGCAGCCGTCGTTGTTTGGTGGGCCCTGGCTGGATTCGAACCCACCAGCTCAGGTGTACGTGGCTGGCGCCTTAGCCCGTTGAGCCACAGGCACCGAGCCAGAGCTTTTAAACTTTTAATGTCTTCCAACTAGGAATTTAAAGGTTCTGAT
>CAUYRH010086797.1:0-13757 GCA_963574655.1 Perodicticus potto | reverse complement strand
GCTTCACACCGTGTTCTAAAATCAAGTGTTCGCGTCACCTTCAACAGTTCTCATTTCTTTTTTTTTTTTGAGACAGAGCCTCAAGCTGTCACGCTGGATAGAGTGCGGTGGCATCACAGCTCACAGCAACCTCCAATTCCTGGGCTCAAGCAAGTCTCCTGCCTCCGTCTCCCAAGTAGCTGGGACTACAGGCGCCCGCCACAACACCCGGCCATTTTTTGGTTGCAGCCGTCATTGTTGTTTGGCGGGCCCAGGCTGGATTCGAACCCGCCAGCTCAGGTGTACGTGGCTGGCGCCTTAGCCCGTTGAGCTACAGGCGCCGAGCCAACATGTACCTTATTTTCAAAATCTCTGGTCAAAAGGCCGGGCATAGTGGCTCACGCCTGTAATCCCAACACTCTGGGAGGCCTAGGCAGGTGGACTGCTTGAGCTCAGGAGTTGAGATCAGCCTGAGCAAAAGTGAGACCCCCGTCTCTACTAAAAATAGAAAAACTAGAGGCAAGAGGATCACTTGAGCCCAAGAGTTAGAGGTTGCTGTGAGCTAAGATGCCACAGCAGTTTACCAAGGGTGACCAAGTGAGACTCTTGTTTTAAAAAAAAAACAAAAAACTTTAAACTTTAGTAAGAGGAGGAAGAGAGTGTAAGTATAGGGAGAATTCCAGCAAGTGCAGCAAGTATCATGCGCAGTTCATGAAGTGGATAATTTACACAGTGGTGGCTATATGGCCTTCCAGCTGGTGGAATGTTCTGGCTAAGTATAAGATGATCTATTCTATACATCAGAAGGCACATTTAAAAATTATTACAATGTAACAGCGACCAACAATGCTGAATACAATGTAACTCTTAATGATTCAGGAACCTGATGATCTTTCATATCCAGGAATAATGGAAAAAAACTTGTCTTTAACTGAGCGGACCTGGAGGGGTAAGGGGGCTGAGGATGGGAGGTGGCCTGGCAGGTGCAAGGCAGGTCACTCCACTGACAGATACAATGAAGGAACAGACTTGCCCACAATGCAATATGCCAATGTAACAAAACTGCACTTGTGCCCCATGAATATATACAAATAAACAATAAATGGGAAAAAGAACAAGTAGGCCCAGGAGGAGATGCCAGCTGACTGGCATATGAACAACCTTAAGTGGGGACAAGAGAAAACACGTCACCTATGCAACTGCACCTCTAACCACTTCTCCAGATCACAGGCCCCAGCAGCGTCAGCCCCTTGTCCACTCAACACGGGGAACACTGGGTCATGAACCTGGTCTATCTGTCCAAGAGGCAGAACATCAGAGAGAGAAGAACACGTACCTTGCTTCTTTTCCCAGCTCTATCATACACTAGCTGAATGATCTACTTATTAAATCCCTTTAGCTTTAGTTTCTTTATAAAATGGGTCTGATACCACCTGCCTTGTGGATCATTATGAAGTAGGTGTAACAGATAGCAAGCACAAAATTATATTTAATAAACTATTTTTATAAAATTTCTCCATCACTCCACTTCTCAGAACACTTTTCCACATACACACTTCCATTAGCAGTGATTATCGTTCTAGGCCATAAAAATCTACTCAGCCCCCTAACATGGCACATTTCTAGCTACTTCCCTGTTGTTTTTGTTCAAGGTTAAAACTAGTTTTTAAAAGAGACTGATGAACTCAACCACCAGTTGCGACATCATTCCATAGGAAAGTTATCATATGAACTTACGCTCATGAAAATATAACACCATGTATTTCTTATACGTTCCACCAGAGGGAACTCTTAACTTTTCACAAATCAAAATAAGCTTCCAATATAAAAACAATGAATAAAAAAAAAAAATCAAGGTAAGCTCTGGAGTTAAGGAAACAGTGTTTAAATTATTTAAATTACTGTTAACTTTATTTAAATTTCCTGTGAAGGAGAAAGTGAGATAAACAAAATGAGAATCAAGTGCAAAAAATCACATTCAAGAAAACAAATATACCTTTCTGAGGCTTGTTTGTTCATTTTACTCCATCAAACATTCACTACATTTACTGCGCCTAAGACAGAACAGAAGTTGGGGGAAATCGCCCCTTGCAGGAGCTGTGCACATTCTTTGATTTAGTTATTCCTCAATCCAAAACTTCAGTGTTGTTGCTAAAACCACAATACAAATACATGAATATGTGCAATAGAGCTCCCTCTCTGAGCACGAAGTCTACAATGCAAGTAACGTCATCGTTTGATACCAGCTTCGTGGTGGGGTTCTTCCATATTTGTATTAAAACATGGTAAAATAAGATTAAATGCCAATTTTGGCTAGATTGTGTCAAAACAATTGTTCCAAATTAGGAAGTAATTTGGCAAAATACATCAAAAGCATTTTAATAAGTTCATGCTCTTTTGACAAGTAATTTCCTTTCTAGGATTATTTCCAAAGGAAATATTAGAAAATAAAATACTATATTCAAAGACTAGAGTGCTTTCATAATAATGAAAAACCACAAACCAATAAAATAAAATCATATAATGAAATATCCAGTAATAAAAAGCTTTCAAAAAACCGTTCAATGATAGGGGGAGATATACAAGGGAAAAACAGATGAATATTAAAAGTATTTTTAAAAACTACAGAAAAGGCTCGGCGCCTGTGGCTCAATGGGCTAGGGCGCCAGTCACGTACACCTGAGCTGGCGGGTTCGAATCCATCCCAGGCCCGCCAAACAACAATGACGGCTGCAACCAAAAAATGGCCGAGCGTTGTGGCGGCACCTGTAGTCCCACCTACTTGGGAGGCGGAGGCAGGAGACTCGCTTGAGCCCAGGAATTGGAGGTTGCTGTGAGCTGTGATGCCACGGTACTATATCCAGGGTGACAGCTTTAGGCTCTGTCTCAAAAAAAAAAAACCAGAAAAAGAGACCAAAGTTCTATGATGGTTATCCTTAGGTGATAAATTTTTATTTTCCACATGAATTAATTCATGAGTATTATATTGAAAAAAATAAGCATTATTAAAAATAGTATTTAAAAACTTTTATATAGACCTTAAAACTTTATTGGGGGGCAGGGGGAATGCCACTTAAAGCTTTTTCATGTGTGGCAGTCCAAATGCGTCTATGGTAACAAGCCACAGTAAGTTTCATAGCATTTGCAAAACCTGAAAACAGGATTCCAAAAAGGAAGGGTTAACAAACACACACATAAAAGCTAAATGTATACAGTGGGTATCAACATTCTACATAAAAATCACTTAACTAAGAAACTAAATTAAATTAATCCAGTCTTCTATTAAAATATATAATAAAAATTCTATTAAATTAAAATGCAACAAAATCCAATCCAAAATATAAAATAATTCAAGACATAAAAACCTTCTACTGCGTAGAGAATCTATCACAGAATGCTTCTGATACACTTAACATCCCTTCACCATAAAAACTCAACAAACTAGGTATAGAAGGACATGATTCAGTACACGAAGGCCAAATATGACAAACCCACCTAACATCACATGAATGGGAAAAAGCTGAACACCTTTTCCTCCAAGAAATGGAACTAGAGAAGGCTGTCCCCTCTCAGCTACCACTCTTATTCAACACAGTATTTAAAGTCCTAGCAAGAAATCTGGCAAGAGAAAGACATAACGGGCATCCTGGCTCGGTGTCCGTTAGCTCAGTGGTTAAGGGCACCGGCCACATATGTTCAAAAAAAAAGAAAGAGCAGACATCCAAATTAGAAAGAAGGAAGTCAAATTGTCCTTGTCTGATACTATCTTAAGCTGCATCAACAGACTCTTAGAATAACTTAATTCAATAAAGTTGCAAAATGAACATTCAACCTCAGCAGCATTTCTATACACCAACAATGAACTACTGAAAAAAGAAGAAAGCAATCCCAGATACAATAGCTGCCAGAGAAAAAAAGAATAAAATACTACTTAGGAATCAAAAGAGGTAAAAGATTTCCACAAAGAAAACTACAGAACACTGTGGAAAGAAACTGAAGAGGACACATAAACAGATGGAAGGATAGAAGAATCAGAAAAATACTGTGGAAATGGTTATAAAACCAAACTGCAGCTTCAGTGCAATCTCTATCAAAATACCACCGACATTCTTCACAGACAGAGAAAAGACAATTCTAGAAGTCATATGGAACTGGGAAGAGCCAAAGCAATCCTGGGCAAAAAAGAACAAAGCTTGAGGAATCACACTCCCCGACACAAAGCTCTGGTGATGGAACAGCATGACAGGGCACAGACTCAGACACGGACGCTGGGACAGAGTAGAGAGCCAGGCCTGGATGTCTATATGCAGAACAATGAAGCAAGACCCCTTGTCTCTGAACATATACAAAAATCAACTCACAATGAGTTGAAGTCTTAAATATAAGACCCCAAAATATGAAAATACTAGAAGAAAACATGGGAGATATGCTTCAGGACACTGGTCTGGGCAAAGCTTTTTATAGAAAATACACAAAAGCCAAAATAGACAAATAAGATTATATCAAACTAAAAAGCTTCTGCAGAGCAAAGGAAACAATCAAGAGACACCAGCAAAATGGAAGGAAATCCTGCAAACTATTCATCCAACAGGGATTAACACCTGCAATACACAAGGAACTCAAACTTTTAACTTAAGAGGAAAAAAAAATATATATATATATTATATATATATATATATATATATATATATATATATATATATGGATAGACAGACAGACAGCTATAGATAGGCTCGGTGCCCATAGCTCAGTGGTTAGGGCACCAGTCACGTACACCACTGGCAGGCTCGAACCCAGCCCAGGCCTGCCAAACAACGACAACTACAACAAAAAATAGCTGGGCACTGTGGAGGGCGCCTATAGTCCCAGCTACTATACTTGGGAGGCTGATGCAAAAGAATTGCTTAAGCCCAAGAATTTGAGGCTGCTGTGAACCGTGATGCCACAGCACTCTACCAAGGGCGACACAGCGAGACTCTGTCTCAAAAAAAAAAAAAAAAAAAAAAAACCAAAACATATATATATATATATACACACACACACACACACATATATATGTTATATATATAAATAAAAACCCAGTTAAAAATTGGGCAAATAAGATGGATAAACATCTCTCAAAAGAAGACATATAAAATGGCCAACAGGTCTATGAAAAACTGCTCAACATCACTAATCACCAGGGAAACGCAAATTAAAACAAGATATCTCTCACTCCAGACAGAATGGTCATAATCAAAAAGATTGTTTTAAAAATGCCAATGAGGATGTTTCAAAGGAGAATTCTACACATGCAGGTGGGAACCTAGGTGAGTAGAGCCATTATGGAGAAGGATATGGGGCATCCTCTCAGAACTAAGAACCGAGCCGCCAGGTCTATGATCCAGCGATGCGACTAACGGGCACGTGCAAAGGCAGGAAGTCGGCACGTCCAGAGAGACCTGCTCTGTTTACTGCAGCACTATTCCCAGAAAGACAAAATCAAACTGAGTGTCCATCAACACGGGAATGGGAAATAACATGTGGTAAACCTCCAACGGAAAACTATTTAGCCATAAAAAAGAACAAAATGATGCAACGTGGATGAGCTTGGAGGACATTATATTAAGTGAAATAAGCCAGACACAGAAAGCCCACTCGCGTGTGTTCACACTCCCAGGTGAAAGCTAAGAAAACGGACCGTGGTGGAGAGTGGAACGGTGGTTACCTAGAGGTCGGTCAGAGGACACAGAGTTCCAGCCAGGCGGGAGCAGCACGTCACTGCAGGGTGACTACAATTAGCAGCATGTTACTGAGTATTTACAAATCACTAAAGGAACAGATTTCAAAGTTCCCAGCGCAAAGAAATGATAAATATTTGAGGAGATGGATATGCTAATTATCCTGAATTGATCATTACAAATTGTATACATCCATGAATTAAAAGATCACACTATACTCCAGAAATATGTGCTATTATTACAGGCAAATTAGAAGAAAAAAAGTCAGATTTCACACATATATATGGATATGTACATACGTGTACACACACAGATATGCGCCATCTATGTTTGCATACACACACACACATTTTAAACCAACTTAGGTGTTGGTTCTTCCAGTAACTTCTCTGCAGCTTAGTGTCACTCCATCACTAATCTCGTATGCCCTCTCTGCTGCCTGGCTTAGACTCTGACTTGTCCCAACCCTGGGCTGTGTCCCTTCTTTTTACTCTGTACTACCATTGACCCACGGTTGGAATAAAACAGGATTAAAGAAAAAGTTTAGTAATTCTATACCACCTGCCTGTTCTTCAGCTCCAGTTTAACATCTGGTCAGGCTCCATCAATCTAGTCTCCAAGCTCTATACCATTTCATTAATCCTTAATATTCAGTACAATTTTCCTTGCTGTCCATGTGTTCTACATCAATGCATTCAAATATTGTGTATTTTCAATATATTTGATCACGGCAAAAATAATTGGAAAAAGTAGCTGACTGTGCATGTACTGACTGTGTACATCTTCTGTTTGCCCTTCATTATCCCTAAACATACAGAACTTTACATAACATTTCCAAACTACAAGATACGGCAGGCCAGGAGCCCCACCTGTGATCCCAGCACTCTGAGAGGCGGAGGGGGTGGACTGCTTGAGCTCACAGGTTCAAGACCAACCCGAGCCAGAGCGAGACCTTGTCTCTAGGTTGCTGTGGCAGGTGTCCCATAGTTCCGGCTACTTGGGAGGCTCAGGCAAGAGAATCGCTAGAGCCCAAGAGTTGGAGGTTGTGGTGAGCTATGCCCCCACAGCACTCTATTGAGGGCAAAAAAGTGTCTCCAAAACCAAATAAAAAGGTACTACAGGTAATGTAGAGATGATTTATAGTAAACTGAAGGATGCAGATAGCTATATGCAAATACTACACCACTTCTCTACCACCTGAGTATGTAAGGGGCTGGGGCATCGGTCATCTGGGCATCCACACGGGACCCTACAATCAGGGACAATTGTGCTTAGTAAATCTTAAAGAGTCTCAGGGTTGTTCTAAAAGGAATTTATGACCAACTATAAAACATATCTGTGTCAGTACCTTTCAGAGATTAAATCTTAGAGATTTAACTAGGTATTTTAAAAAAGCAGGAAAGCAGCACTGGATGGTATTAGATTTTCCGACTGTCAGAAGTAAACACACATTCAATCATTCCACAAGGAACCATTTGCTTGCTTTGGATTCCCACATACTAAGCCCTTCTTCCTAAAATATTTTAGTCTATATTCCTTTTAGCCTCCTCAGCCAATCCCTTTTTTGCTGGCACCCTACACTTCTCCCATCCCTTAACACTGAACCCCTCTTGAGTTGAGATCTTTTCTAATTTCTTAGCTATCCAATCTACTTGCTATCACACTATCCACAAATTTATCACTGTTTTTACCTAGGGCAAAGTTAAAAATGAAGACCGTGAAACTCAGAGACAAACCCTATGGTGTTTTACCGGAGGCCTCCAGAGTGGCGATTATTCAACTAGAAAACACAGGAAGAAATAAAATTCACAGGGAAGCTACTGTAATCACCAAGCACTGAGCAATGGGCTCTCAATGCTCACTTAAGCCCCTAGACAACTTTGACAAGTATGAACAACAGTCCAACTTCCACAAACAGAAACCGGTTCAGAAGAGGGACTTAACCCAGACGTGACAGTTACCATGTGCCAGTGCAAAATCTAAACTCAATCCAATCTCCGTCCTATCACGCTGGCTTAGCAGCTTTTTACTATCTACACATATGTCATGAACGAAGTTAAAACGTCAGTCCATATTTCTCTTTGTTGACAAGCATACCCTAGGACTGTCACCAAAACCTTGCTGAAAGCATTACAACATACACTACCTCGTTATTTTATAAAAGGGAGGAGAGACATTAGCAGGATGGCCCCACCCTACATGGAGACAATGACTCCACAAAAACGCACGGACCAGGCGGCGTCCGTAGCTCAGGAGGTAGGGCACCAGCCACGTACACTGAGGCTGCTGGGTTTGAACCTGGCCCTAGTCAACAATGACAACTGCAACAAAAAAACTGCCAGGCATTGTGGCAGGTGCCTGTAGTCCCAGCTACTTGGTAGGCTGAGGCAAGAGAATCACTTAAGCCCAGGAGTTTGAGGTTGCTGTGAGCTATGTTGCCACAGCACTCTACCCAGGGAGACAAAGTGAGACTCTGTCTCTTTAAAAAAAAAAATGTATGGAGCAATTCCATCTGCAAAAAATCCAGAAATCAGTTAGAGGGTTCCTCCCCCCAAGCAAGCACAAAACCACCTGCATCCAAGTTTGTAGACAATTTCACGACTCTCCTGCCACCTCACAGGGCAGGATGACTGGGAGGAGCTTTCCAGCTCCCACCTCACCCCTGAGCAGGAAAAGACAAGACTGGAACCGCCCACTGTCTGCGGGGGGGGGGGGGGGGGCGGGCACGGGGGAAGGATGCTACTGGAGCAACCTGTTTCTATCTTGCCTGAATCTATGGTACCTGCAGAAGGAAAAAGCTCCAGGTTAGGGGTCACTGAGAACAAAGGGGACAGTCGAAGGGGACAGTCGGCACACCACACACTCACTCATCATGTCCTCCACACAGCTCAGCATGAAGAAAGTGAAAGGAAAACCCAACTCATATGTAACCAAATGCTTTCTGACAAGGGTGTCAACACTGCACAACGGGAAAAGTGACTCTTTTCAAGAAAAGGTGCTGGCTCAGCACCCATAGCACAGCGGTTCCTGTGCCAGCCACATACACCAAGGGTGGTGGGTTCGAACCTGGCCAGGGCCAGCTAAACAACAATGACAACTGTAACAAAAATTAGCTGGGTGTTGTCATGAGTGCCTGTAGTCCCAGCTACATGGAGGTTGAGGCAAGAGAATCACTTAAGCCTACAGTTTTGAGGTTGCTGTGAGCTGTGATACTACGGTACTCTACCCGGGGTAACATAGTGAGACTCTGTTCCCATCCCCCCCGGAAAAAAAAGGAAAAGAAAAGAAAAGGTGCTCTTTATCAAGAGCCTCTCTTCAAGAGAGGCTTCAAGAAATGGCACCAGGAAAACTAGATTTCCACTCGAGAAAGAATGAAATGATTACCTTACTGTACACCATACACAAAAATCAACTAAACAAAGGTGCTTAAGTGTAAGACTTGCAAACATAAAATTCTTTGATGAAAACATAAAAAATGATGTTGGTATAGGCAATGATTTATTGGATATAACACAAAAAGCAAAAATAGGCAAGTTGGACTATTATCAGATTAAAAAATATATAGGCAGTGAAAGAAACAATGAACAGAGTAAGAAAGGAACCTACAGAATGGGATAAATATTTGCAAACCATGTATTTGATAAGGGGTTAAAATACAAAACACATGAGAAATTCCTACCACTCTAACAAAATAAATAAACCAATTAAAAATTGGGTAAGGACTTGAACCGTACTAGTTCAAAGATGACATACAAATGGGCAAGAGATGGGCCATACAGATGGTACATACAGATGTGTATGGTACATAAATGAAACATAAAAAGAGTCTCAATTATCATTAATCATTAGGAAAAGGCAAATCAGAGGTCAGGCCAGTGGTTCACGCCTGTAATCCCAGCACTTTGGGAGGCTGAGGCAGGTGAATTGCCTGAGCTAGGTTCGAGACCAGCCTGAGCCAGAGCAAGACCCTGTCTCAAAAAATAGCCAGGCACTGTGGCAGGCACCAGTAGTCCCAGTTATTTGGGAGGCTGAGGCAAGAGAATCACTTAAGCCCAGGAGTTTGAAGTTGCTGAGGGGTGTGACACCACGGCACTCTTCCCAGGGCAATAGTTTGAGACTGTCTCAAACTAAAAAAAGAAAAGAAAGGTATCACTTCGTACCTGGGGTAAAGAAAGCCTCACAAAATAACAAGTACTGAGGATGTAGAGAAACTGGAACCCCTGTTCGCTGTTGGAGGGAATGTAAAATGGTGCAGCCAATATGGGACACAGTAGGGAGATTTCTCAGAAAATGAAAAATTGAACCACCATATCACCCTGCAATCTCACTTCCAGCTGTTTGTCCAAAAGAACTGAAAATAGAATCTCAAAGATACGTGCATTCTCCTGTTCACTGAAGCATTATACATAAATAGCCACGACGTGTAAACAACTTAAAAGCCCATCACCAGGTGAGTGAATAAAGAAAATATGCAGGTACACACAGTGGACTATTAGCCTTAAAGAAAGGAGGAAGCACTGTCTTGTTACAATTTGGATAAACTATGAAGCATTATGCTGAGTGAATAAGCGAATCGCAGAAGGATTCCAGTGAGATGAAGTGCCTATCAGCCAAACTGACAGAAGCAGAAAGTAAAATGACGGCTGCCAGGGACTTGGGGGAGGCAAAAATGGAGACCTGCCGTGTAGTGGGTATGACATTCCGGCATACAAGAAGAAGGAGCTCTGTCTGCTGTACGACAACGCACATACAGTTAACAATACTGTACTATATTCTTTAACAATGTTATTTTTAATTGAGCAGATTTCACGTTCTGTGATTTTTACCATCATTTTCTAAAGGGGGAGGACGTGTAGTTTGCACAACTGAACTCACTCCAGTCAACTTCAGGAGATCAACCTTTCCCCCTATAAATGTCTTCCATAATCATCTGTACAGAATTAGACTGACATTAAGCTTTCCTACGCGGTTTTCAAATTCCACTTTCCCCCTTTTAGAAATCAAAATGACTTGTCCATTTTTAACCCCCTAGGTACCTCTCCTTTCATCTAGGATATTACAAAGATTATTTGCAGTACTTTAAAAAATTTAACTATAAGTTCTCTTAGTATCCTAAAATAAAACTGATCTGGGACAGAAGTTTTGAAAGAAACGGTTAGATGCTTACTAGTCTTCTTACATGCTACTTATGAATTTCAATTTCCCTCTTACCAATTTTTTTGTACATTTTCCAAATTAATATATATTCTCACACAGAAAATGTTCTAAAACAAGCTCAAACAAAAACTGCTGGAGCAATTTCACTTTCTCTTATCAGCTTGCATTATACCAAACAGCAGAACCAAGCTTTTAACAGTATAATTAAAGTAATCAAATCCATGGTATTTCTATAGACATTTTAAGAATACAGATATTGAAATTGTAATTTCACTGCTTACTTTTAAATATGCAGCTGCCTCTTGGACAGAAAGAGTTCTTTGACTAGAACTGCCACATTCATGATCTCCTAGAAAGATTAGCATATTATTAATTTTGAATCAGTACCAAGTTAAACAAAAGAAAAATACTTCATTCAAAATGTTTTATAAATTATACATTATAGGTTACATTATAATTAGTAAGGAAAGAATATGGTTATTTTTACTTTCCATAAGAAATTCCAATAACTAATGCTACCCTTGCATAAACCATAACATCTTTTTTTTTTGGAGACAAGAGTCTCACTTTGTCACCCTCAGTAGAGTGCTGTGGCTTCATAGCGCATAGCAACCTCCAACTCTTGGGCTTAAGCGATTCTCTTGCCTCAGCCTCCCAAGTACCCAGTACTACAGGTGCCCCCATCAACACCCGGCTATTTTTAGAGACAAGGTCTCACTCTGGCTCAGGCTGTTCTCAAACCCGTGAGCTCAGGTAACCGCCTCAGCCTCCCACAGCACTGGGAAAAGCACTGTAATTAAATGCACTTCAGCCTAGATAAGTACAGACATACTTTCCTCTGATATTCCTAATTAAACTATATCACACTAATGATTATCCATTGGTCTTGGCACACTTGGGGGCGAGGGGTCAGAGATACGCACTATTACTAAAGGAGAAAATTCAGCAAATGCATTGTACTAACTTACATGCCTACTCCTAAAGCTAATAATGTAAGGGTTCAAATAAGTTTGAATTTACTACTGAATTAAAAATATGCATTTTCTGGCTCGGTGACTATAGCTCAGCAGCTAGGGCTCCAGCCACATACACCGGGGCTGGCGGGTTTGAGCCCAGCCTGGGCTGCCAAACAACAATGACAACTATAACCAAAAAATATCTGGGCGTTGTGACGGGTGCCTATAGTGCCAGTTACTTGGGAGGCTGAGGCAAGAGGATCGCTTAAGGCCAAGAGTTGGAGGTTACTGTTAGCTGTGACACCACAGCACTCTACTAAAGGCAACATTGTGAGACTCCGTTTAAAACAAACAAAAAAAAAACACACATGCATTTTCAGAGTACAGTGAAACCTATCTTTAGGAAGGAGTGTGCATGCCTTAAAAATTTTTGTAACAGATAAACAGGGAAATTAGGTAGAAGTCTCTGCCTATGATTTGTTTCTACAAACAGAAGTGCTACATATAAATATCTTTAGGAAACAACATTTTCTTTTCTTTCCGCTATTGATAGAAGTGAAGTCAAAGCCTTTTCTTTAGGCTCTAAGAGGTCATTAGAGATACATTATCCTCATACCAGACTTCAAATGTCAGATTCTCCCTGTACTGCTTCTTTCAAATAGCTTTTAAAAAATTTCTTAACATGGAAGTAAAATTAAAGTAAAATCCTTGGCAAAATTTTCTCAAATACTATGTTCTTATTTACCAGTTTTATTCCAGTAGCCAGGTTTTAATGGTAGTGGTCATAAAAAAGGAAGAAGTACCTATTAGATGAACATGTTTTGAAATGCACCCAGATTTAGAGCAGGGGTCAGCAGGCTGGAGCCCACAGGTCAAATCTGGCCTGCTGATGGCTTTTATACATTAAGTTTATTTGGAACACAGCCAGACTCATTCATTTATGGACTAAGTATGGCTGCTTTCTTGTAGCGACAGCAGAAGACAGAAGTTGTGACAGAGGCAGTCTAGCCTGTGAAAGCCTAAAACATTCACTATCTGACCCTTCACAGAAAAAAACTTGCTGATCCTTGTTGTAGCAAGAATCTGCGTCTTTAAAATTAAGTACACCAGACCGTGCTGACCTAGAGGCCAAGAGCTACAAGCCAGCGTTAGAGAGACAGCGGTAGACCAACGGTTCTCAACCTGTGGGTTGCGACCCACAGGAACTGTATTAAAAGGGCTGTGGCATTAGGAGGATTGAGAACCACTGCTGTAGTCGGCTGTGTGAGCAGCATCAGGAACTCCAGCTAGACTGTTATTAATACTTAACCTACTGCTGGGTGCGACGGCATGCCAAATAAATGTCATTAGCTTGTATTACGTGAATATGACAGTTAGATGATGCAAAGAAGCCTTTTAGTAGCAAAAAACAAAAAACTCTCAACATAAAAACCTGACCAGAATCAAGGATCCAAAGAAGAAACAAGAACAAGTGACAGGACAGGAAACCACAGGATCTACCACAGAAGGTCCCATTCCCCTGCTGGGTTTCTGTCCTCTGTCTGGCACCACAGAAGAAACTGCCTCATACACAAGTTAGAAACCAGTACTTTTCTTTTCTTATAACAGCTTATAAGAAGAGAATCCAAAGTCTTTTCTTCAGATTATGTATACAATAAGAATAACTTAAAATGGCTTGGCGCCTGTGGCTCAAACAGCTAAGGCGCCAGCCACGTACACCTGAGCTGGCGGGTTCGAATCCAGCCCGGGCCCGCCAAACAACAATGATGGCTGCAACCAAAAAATGGCCGGGCATTGATGGAAGGGGGAGAGAAATAACTGTTCTTGTTTGAAATAAAGTCTTTCAAAATGGCTGGGCGTCCGTGGTGGACGCCTGCAGTCCCAGCTACTTGGGAGGCGGAGGCAGGAGACTCGCTTGAGCCCAGGAATTGGAGGTTGCTGTGAG
>CAUYRH010086794.1:0-17335 GCA_963574655.1 Perodicticus potto | reverse complement strand
GCAAACTTGGAGGGCAGAGCCAAAGCTGGCTATGGCTGGTCAACTCATAGAGCCTCAGAGCCCCTGGGAAACTGTGCAGAGTGGGGCTCACATGGGTGTCAGCAGACTCAGGGCTTCAAAGATCTCTGGGCCTCTCCTGTGTCTTGCCAAATTGTGGTGGTGGGCTGCATCTCTTCAATGTCTGTTAGGCCACGGGGATTCCTGCTCACTCAACCCCAAGCCCAGACCAGCCTGCAGTCTGTGAGGGAAGTGCCTGGCTGCACGTTATAGGCTCCGTTCCAAAGATGCTGCGGTTCAGACTGCTCTCTGGCCCTCCCAGGGCCTGATGTTAGTGCACCTGACAGCTCCATGGGGTCCCAGATCCTGTTTCCCAGTGATTCCCCATGTGTGCTCTGCCCATGGGTCACCAGGCTCCCCTTCACCTGCTCCTCATGCTGGCTTCCCTCTCTTCTTAGTTTTTCCACTCCTGGTGTCCAGTGCTGTTACTCTGTGATTATACAACACTGTTTCTGAGTAGGATGATCCAGACTGTGGTGGCTGATTACACTTCTCCCCAACTTCCCCGGAGAGGCTCAGGATAAACTTCTATGGGTATCAATTCAGACTACTCAGTGCTGAAGGGGTGCAAGCGGTCTCAGGGAAAAGGCAATGCTCTGAGCTCTGGTGAGGTTTGTGCTGCCTGGAACGGTGGGCACCTCTCCAGAGCTGCACTCACACAAGACAGCAGGCTCTGTGCCATGAGCCTCAAACATCAAAGAGGAGTTTATTTATTTATTTATTTTTGAGACAGAGCCTCAAGCTGTTGCCCTGGGTAGAGTGCTATGGCATCACAGCTCACAGCAACCTCCAACTCCTAGGCTTAAGTGATTCTCCTGACTCTGCCTCCCAAGTAGCTGGGACTACAGGCACCTGCCACAACACCAGGCTATTTTTTGGTTGCAGCCATCATTGTTTGGCAGGCCCGGGCTGGATTCGAACCCGCCAGCTCAGGTATATGTGGCTGGCGCCTGAGCTGCTTGAGCCACAGGTGCCGAGCCTCATTTATTTAATTTTTAGAGACTTAGTCTTACTTTGGCCAAGATGGTCTTGGCCTGTAGCCATCTTGGCCTGTAGCATCACAGCTCACAGCAACCTCCAGCTCTTGGGCTTAGGCGATCCTCTTGCTTCAGCCTCCTGAGTAGCTGGGACTACAGGCGCTCTCCACAACACCTGGTTATTTTTTGTTGCAGTTTTGCCGGGGCTGGGTTCGAATCGGCCACCCTTAGTGTATGGGGCCGGCACCCTTCTCACTGAGCCACAGGCGCCACCCCAAAGAGGAATTTATTAATTTGCAGAATAGTAGGATTCTGTCTTAAAGTACCTAGCCTAAGCTGAAATACAGAGCTTTCAAAGGGGAGTTTTCAGCTTCAGGCTGTTTTAACTATAGTCGATGGCCCTCATGGACCCCATCTTCTCTAGCCCAGACCTCTCATCTCCCGAACCTCCACTTGGACAATTCCATTGAGCTATCTCCTGTGGTACAAAGAACAAAGAACACTTCCCTGCCCTTCCAGACTGCTAGCCTCAGGCAGGGATGCAGGTTTAAATTCCCCAGAGGACTGTGGGGTTTTTAAAAACACAGAAAATAGGCGGCACCTGTGGCTTAAAGGAGTAGGGCGCTGGACCCATATACCGGAGGTGGCGGGTTCAAACCCAGCCCCTGCCAAAAACTGCAAAAAAAAAGGGCAGAAAATATTTTTATCCTTTTTCAGGCCATTCCCTCTGTTATGCCTCATTACAAAGGCATTTATTCTTTTTTTTTTGAGACAGAGTCTCACTATATTGCCCTTGGTAGAGTGCTCTGATGTCACAGCTCACAGCAACCTCAAACTCTTGGGCTTAAGCGATTCTCTTGCCTCAGCCTCAGGAGTAGCTGGGATTACAGGTGCCTTGTTTTTGTTTTTTGAGACAGAGTATCACTCTGTTGCCCAGGCTAGAGTCCCATTGCATCATAGCTCACAGCCTCAAACGCCTGGGCTCAAGCACTCCTCTGGCCTCAGGCTGCCACAATGCCTGGTTAATTTCCTTTTTTGAGACAGAGTCTCACTTTGTCACCCTCAGTAGAGTACTATGGTGTCACAGCTCACAACAACCTCTAACTCTTGGGCTCAACCAATTCTCTTCCCTCAGCCTCCCGAGTAGCTGGGACTATGGGAACCGGACACAGCTACCAGCTACTTTTAGAGGCAGGGTCTTGCTCTGGCTCAGGTTGATCTCAAAACTGTGATCTCAGGCAATCTACCCACTTCCACCTCCCAGAGTGCTAGGATTATAGGCATGAGCCACCGCGCCTGGCCTATTTTTTTTATTTTTAGTAGAGATAGAGTCTTGTTCAGGCTGGTCTTGAACTCCTAAGCTCAAGTGATCTTACCAACTCTACCTTCCTGAGTGTTAGGAATACAAGTCAGAGCCACTACACCTAGCTCGTTTTTACTTTTTAAAAACCAGGTCTTGGCTTGGAGCCTGTAGCTTAGTAGTTAGGGCGCTGGCCACATACATCAGGGCTGGCGGGTTTGAACCTGGCTCGGGTTTGTTAAACAATGACAACTACAACAAAAAAATAGCTGGGTGTTGTGGTAGGTGCCTGTAGTCCCAGCTATTTAGGAAGCTGAGTTAAGAGAATCACTTAAGCCCAAGAGTTGGGGGTTGCTGTGAGCTATGACAGTAAAGCACTCTACAGAGGGTGACATAGTGAGACTCTGGTCTCAAAAAGAAAGACAGGGTCTTGCTCTGTCACCTGGGCTAGAGTGCAGTGGCATCATCACAGCTCATTGCAACCTCGAACTCCTGGGGGGGGTGTCAAGGGATCCTCATACCTTGGCCTCCTGAGTAACTGGGACTACAAGTGTGTACCACTATGCCTTGTTAATAATTCTTTTCTTTTTTTGTAGAGATGAGGTCTCACTCTTGTCCAGGCTAGTCTAGAACTCCTAGTCTTAAGTGATCCTCCCACCTCAGTCTCCCAAAGTACCGCGGCGTCACAGCTCACAATAATCTCAAACTCTTGGGCTTAAGCGATTCTCTTGCCTCAGCCTTCCAAGTAGCTGGGACTACAGGCACCTGCCACAACGCCTGGCAATTTTTTTTTTTTGTGAGACAGAGCCTCAAGCTTTCACCCTGGATAGAGTGCTGTGGCATCCCAGCTCACAGCAACCGCCAATTCCTGGGCTCAAGTGATTCTTCTGCCTCTGCCTCCCAAGTAGCTGGGACTACAGGCGCCTGCCACAACACCCGGCCATTTTTTGGTTGCAGCCGTCATTGTTGTTTGGCGGGCCTGGGCTGGATTCGAACCTGCCAGCTCAGGTGTATGTGGTTGGCACCTTAGCCGCTTGAGCCACAGGCACCGAGCCACGCCTGGCTATTTTTTTGTTGTAATTGTCATTGTTGTTTGGCAGGCCAGGGCTGGGTTCAAACCTGCCACCTCCAGTGTATGTGGCTGGCGCCCTAGCTGCTAAGTTATAGGTGTGAGCCAGTTATATGCGTTTTTTATATTTTTAGGGTCTCAGCTTCTCAGCTGACCATTTACATACAAAGGCCTCAAACCCTCATATGTACCTCCACAAATGGAAGAAGACAGAAAATCAAAGCTGTTTAAGGAAGAGAAAAGGATCAGTAATAAGTGAGTACCTCAAAAAGTCAAAAGTCAGCTCGGCACCCGTAGCTCAGCGATTAGGGCGCTGGCCACATACACTGGGGCTGGCGGGTTCGAACATGGCCTGGGTCTGTTAAACAACAACAGCAACTGCAACAAAAAAATAGCCATGCTGGCTTGGCACCTGTGGCTCAAGTGGCTAAGGTGCCAGCCACATATACCTGAGCTGGCAGGTTCAAATCCAGCCCGGGCCCGCCAAACAACAACAACGGCTGCAACCAAAAAATAGCCAGGCGTTGTTGCAGGTGCCTGTAATCCCAGCTACTTGGGAGGTAGAGGCAGGAGAATTGCTTGAGCCCAGGAATTGGAGGTTGCTGTGAGCTGTGATGCCACAGCACTCTACCCAGGGGGACAGCTTGAGGCTCTGTCTCAAAAAAAAAAAAAAATAGCTGTGAATTGTTGGAGGTGTCTGTACTCCCAGCTACTTGGGAGGCTGAGGCAAGAGAATCACTTAAGCCCAGGAGTTTGAGGTTGCTGTGAGCTGTGACACGATGGCACTCTATTGAGGGTGACATAGTAAGACTCTGTCTCAAAAAAAAAAAAAACAGTTAAAAGTCACATAAATATCAAACCAAAAGGGGCCAGTTCTCTGACCAGGAGTCAAATCCATGTCACAACAGTGAAGGACAGAATCTTAACTGTTAGGCAGGGATCAAATCTGCAGGTGGAAGATATAGGCCAGGAGGGTGGTTCCCGGGGGCAGTGAAGCCAGGGAGCAATCAGGCCAGGATCTGCAGGAAAATGCAGAACAACTATTATCATCTGGTACCATCCACCTCCCATACCCCTCCCCTGGGCCATGCCACTAAAAGAAAACAACCTGGGAATTCTTAATGTCTTTCTCCACTTGTGGAGACTGGCCTGTTCCTGTCTCTGGAATGTATTTTCACTTTGTACATCTTTCCTCTTTTCTGCAATACATGCTATTTGTGTGGAATTGCTTTCTGTTTATGATCACTTCATCACACAGGCCCTGCTTTCGATTCTTCCCAGCAAGGACCCAAAGAACCAGGACAAGAGTCCACCAAGAGTCCAGACCTGTCATTAACTACTAGGCCATAGGATGGACTGCCCTTTGCTATTATTCCCACAGGAGCAGTTATTCCTAGAGGGTCAGCATACAAAGAATTTTATTTTTTATTTTGGTCAGAGTTTTGTTCTTTAATTTTCTTGAGATATTACGAAAAGCTTGTTTCCAAGGCTGCATCTGAAGAACAAAAATAAGTGGTTTGAGAAGAAGGAAAGGAGAGTTTATTTATTTGCTGGCAAATGAGGAGGATGGAGACGCCCATCTAAAATGCCATCATCCTATCATAAGCAGAAACACAGAGCCTTTAAAGGGAAGGTTTTCAGCTTTAGAGTACTGTTGTTTAACTACAGCTGATGGTACAAAGAACAAAGGACATTCCCTTGCTCCTCCTGACTCCTGAACTGAAGCAGGGCTACAGGTTTTAATTCCCAAAAAGAGTGCAGGAGGTTTTAAAGAGACAAAACAGTTTTGTTTTTTTTTTTTCTGTAGAGATAGAGTCTTACTTATCACCCTCGGTAGAGTGCCGTGGCATCACACAGCTCATAGCAACCTCCAACACCTGGTCTTAGGCGATTCTCTTGCCTCAGCCTCCTAAGTAGCTGGGACTACAGGCGCCCGCCACAATGCCCAGCTATTTTTTTGTTTTGCAGTTCTGCCGAGGCTGGGTTTGAACCCGCCACCCTCTCTATATGGGGCCGGCGCCCTACTCGATGAGCCACAGGCGTCGCCCTACATACTTAAACTTAGGAGTCAAATTTGAAAGATCCACCTATCCGGCCACTAACAAATAGAATTAATTTTTTTTTTTTTTTTTTTTGAGACAGAGCCTCAAGCCGTCACCCTGGATAGAATGCTGTGACATCACAGCTCACAGCAACCTCCAATTCCTGGGCCCAAGTGAGTCTCTTGCCTCCGCCTCCCAAGTAGCTGGGACTACAGGCGCCCGCCACAACGCCTGGCCATTTTTTGGTTGCAGCCGTCATTGTTGTTTGGCAGGTCCGGGCTGGATTCGAACCCACCAGCTCAGGTGTACGTGGCTGGCGCCTTAGCCCGTTGAGCCACAGGCGCCGAGCCTATTTTGCAGGTTTCTAAACTACACAAATGGCATCCCACTATCACATCCTTTTGCATCACAGTCTTAGGGCTCCACGTTATGCTTTGCTCAGCGTTGTATTATGTAGATGTATCTCTGTTGATTTCGTTTATTCACTTTGACCTGTGTACTCCTGTCATACATGTGTTCTATACCTATATCCATAGTCTTTGGGTGAATATTTAGATGCTTTTCCGTCTATTACCAATAACATTCTGATGGACATTCCTTTCTATGCCTCCTAGTGTATGTTTCTTTAGGGTAAACACCTGGAATTAGGCACATTTTATACTTTGTCAAATGTGGCCAAGTGTTTTGCACAGTAGCATTACCGATTAACTTGTCCCCACTGTGCAGTGAGAGTTCTCATTGCACTGTATTCTCTCAACACTTGGTGTTGTCACCTTTGTTAAATTCTTGACAATCAGATAGATATAAAATGAAATCTTTCAGTTTTAATTTGTATTTTTTCTCAAGTATTTTCTTCTAATAAGAAAGGACTTGTTTTTAAAAATAAAGATATTAACTGCCATATTAATTTTTAAAAACTTGATACATCTTCACTGTACAACTTAGAGAAATACCACAGTGGAATTATTCTCTGCTTTTTTTTTTTCTTTTTCCCTTTAATGAGACAGCAGTTTGGATAAAATGCGATTCTGCCAAGAGGGAGGGAGAAAGCAGTAATATGTTGTGGGTTACAAGCAAGCCAGGGGGCACGTAAGTTGTCTCTTCCTGATTGGCAGAGGTCTTGGTAAAGGAATCTTTGGTTTACGAGAAAAGTCAAGTCTGACAAGAAGATGGGGCTGCCGCTTGTCAGTAGTGCTGCTGGAAAGAAAAGGTTGTGACACGCATTTTCCACTGGCGGGTTGTCACAAGTATCATTTGTAAATCCACAAAATATGAATACCAAAGACCTAAGTACTACGCAGGCTTTTGGGCATGATGGGATCTGGTCCCAAGTGAATAGACCATCTGTTAATTAGAGAAGTTACTAAGCTTCAGCTTTGTTGGGGTAGATACAGATTTTTTCTATACAATATTCACAGCAACATATTATTTCATCAGCTTTTATTTGTATGCCATAGCACATAAAATTCTCTGTAATAATGACTTAAGTCAGATCTTTATATAAAAATATAATTGTTCAGACCATCCTTCTGTTGGGGGCTATAGTCTTTCCTTCATATTATTATTCTTCATAGGTTACTGAAATCGCATTTTAACTTCCAAACATAATTTTCATCTTAAGTGCTTAATACTTCATCATGCTAATCTCCTTTCATAGGAGATACTCCTTGTAACGGTTGTGATGGATGGGTGGCCAAGATATTTCTTTTTCCTGCATAAGTGAAGAAATTGACTCAAGGTAGAAAGTGATGGTTGCATAATAAATCATTTGCAAAGCTACGATTAAAAATGATGCTTTTAAACACTTGCTCCTGTCTGATACTTCACTCAGGAGAATAATTCCTAAAAGTTTTGTGAATACGTAGTTCTTGGCAAGAATTCCTAACCTAGCTCAAGTTACCAGAAGGACTGAGACTTGGGGGAGAAATTGAAGAGGACGTTTTCTCTGGGTAGCCCCTAACATCTTTACACTATTTTCATGATCTTGCTTGTACACCAGTACCAAGATAATGGTGCCCTGACTTGGATGCCCCTCCTTATAAGTGGTGAAGGGAAAACACACCTCAGTTTCTCCTCATTATTGTCTGCTGGTGACAAACATCTTCATCCCTCCACCCCTTAAGGGTCAGTCCCTGAAAGGGTGGGTCACTTTCGTGGCCACTCCCGTGCTGGGTGGGTGTACCCACACTAGAACATGCTAAAGGAAAGCTCTTGGTGCTGCACAGGTATGATGTCTCTCTGCATAGGAAACTAGTGCCCCCTGCAATACATTTATTTATTTTTATTTTATTTTGTTGGCACTGCGAACCGGGTAAATGATCACATTTCTGTAGTTCCTTGGGTTATCCCGGGTTCCTAGGTTATCCAGATCCAAACTTGTGGCCAACCTCAAATAACACACAGAATTTTGGCATGTGTTATGATGTTGGTTTTATTTTTCCTACAATGGTTTGCTCTCATTCTGCTTTAATCATTATTTTCTCCCATTATAGAGTGTGTACTTTAATAAGCCTCCTCAAATCCTTCTAGAATGAAATTCCCTTCTCTGAGCAATGTCTTAGATGGCTTTTGCTGAGAGACTCCCATAGCAGTAAAACACAAACACTAGGGTGTGTGCTGTATTACCATATTTAAGCCGTGTAAATACGGTGACAGTTTATAAGATTTAGCATGTCAACACTTGAAACCACAATATTTTCTTATGTAAAGAGTTCCCTCCTTTGTGGGTGGGGGTGGGACAACAAATTTCCAGTTCCCGGTGACTTTTTAGCTGGGAATATGTGAAATCATGTGTGCCCCATAGAATAGTCAATCCAGGCTATTGACCGATGCTACCTTGAAAAACAGGAAATTTTAAAAAAAGGAAAGAAAAAAATATTCTCTGATCACATTGTGGAAATGTGGAATTAACCAAAGTTATTCAGGTTTTTTACTGGAAAACTTCTCAGAGTCTTTAATATGCAAATCTATTCTGACTTTCCCAGAAGGGAAGATAGAGCTTTGTTTCCTAAACTCATTTGGCCCCAGAGTCTGGTTTATGGAAATTCTTTACGCTCCCCCATTCTTCATTCCCCCAAATCCCAGCTCACACTGGAGATCATAGTAATAGGGGAGGAACTGAGTGCTCAGCTCACTCTCTTGGTGAAGGCTTTGAGAGTTAACTATATCCAAGCCTGGTGGTCTGCAGAGCGCGTCCCTCCCAAGTCAGAGAATCACAATTGATGTGGAGGGCTGGAGGAAGTCCCACTCCCACAGGGTTCCCCTCCTTCGCTGGATATCACCTGTGTAGGCTCTGTGGAAGGCGACAGCGTCTCAGGAGGGGGGCTGCAGCTGATAAGACTCTTCACAGCCTCTTTCCACCCAGCAGCACCAGGCCTTTCTCATCTGATCAGTCAGCACAGCCACACGTATGTCCACCCAGGGTGCGCACAGCCACCTTAACTCAGCCCTGCGCAGAAGTTAAAAAACATGTTCCTAGTTAGCCACCTCTCAGGAGAATTAGTAGGCTACGTTTTAGAGGGAGAAAAGTTCTACCATAAAATGAAGATCTAGGGTTCATTTTTCTTTTAATTCTCCTTTAGAGGTAGAGGAGAACAAAGAATTGCCAGAATTCCGTTTGCAAATGGCCATAGCTGGGAGGTTTTTAAAAATGCAGTTGTAAATCTTTGTTTGTAATGCGCAAGTTTCAGAAAAGCAAAGTGTAGGTTACTGTTTGGCTCATCAAACAAGAAAAATAAATGCCACTCACCCAAGGTGAGACAGAGACCTCAATATTCCTTGTTAAGTGGAAATATTTTGAATAGTTTGAGTGAGATTCTTATTCTTAAGCTACCTCAGATTTAGTCCACGAGAGAGTTTATTATCTGCCATGTTTATATTACTGGTATGTCTCACAGCCTTGAACCAAAACATTTTGTTTAAAATTTAAATAGGTCAGGCCAGGGCCTTTGTAACCCACCACCCAGCTAAGGTCTCCTTAACATTCAGAAAGGAGGGAGGAACAGTCTCCTTGGGATACTCAGTGAGGCAGGGTTATGAAGCCCTCTAAGTTAACCATAATTGAAATGTTTTCTTATGGATCAAAGAGATAGCAAGTTCTTGAATCCAGACTGCCTTCTGAAAAAAAAAAAAAAAAAAAAAAAAAACCACTTCTCTTAAAAAATGATAATAGTAACAAGCCAAAGAAATGAAGAAAGCAGGAATCTTTCCTCACTTTCTCTCACCTGTAGTTTCAGAGCCAGAGCCCCCAGATTATCTCCACAGGGACACTTTTTGTACCTTTCAAAGTCTGTCTGTCTGTGGTACGTGGCAGCAACTTTGAGTGAGGGGAATGTGGAAAGATTCCAGTACTAGAGGTCACCATCCCAAAGGACTCAGGGTTTATCCTTGCGCTCTGTGGTTACAGCCATGGAACACGTGCAGATGCCAGCCCTTCCTTGCTGCTTTCAGTGCTGGGTATCCTGCCTCAGCCCTCACTGTCAGCTACAGTCTACCTTTTGTCAATGGACTTGAACTTGGAAAAGAACCTGTCCTATGAAGCAAGACTTGCCTGGGGAGAATCAGGGAGGATGTGTCATGGCACCACACCCACTGAGCACACAGTAATTTAAGCACTACACCAGTTGATACAGGTACGTGCTACGAATTACTAGGGAGAAAAACATTCCATGCAACACTCCTAACTACATTCATTGGCTGAAGACATGAGATGGAAGCCTGAGCAGAGCAGCGAAGCCTCAGCCACTGAGTGGAAAATAAGATAAGTGATGCAACAGCAGGCTGATGAGCAATGGGAACTCACGGCTCCACGGGGCCTTTGTCCTCAGTGCTCATAGCACCTTACACAAGCCTTATCTAATTGATCTTTCCTGTGCCCTGTGAGGTGGCAAGGCCCATTATCCTCAATTTGGTGCATGTGGAAATAAAGACCTAGGTTAATTTACTCCTGGTGATTCAGTGACTCAACAGCAAAACCAGAAGTATACCTGTCTTTCAAAGTCTGTCTTGGGTGGTGCCTGTGGCTCAAGGAGTAGGGTGCTGACCCCATATGCCGGACTTGGTGGGTTCAAATCCGGCCCCAGCCAAAAAACTGCAACGAATTCTCGGTCTGTTTCCTTTAAGGTACTGAAGCTTAGCTGAACAAAATGTGTTTTCATTATTGTCATCTATCATGCAGTTCTAGATCCATCTCTGGCATTTCAGCACGCATGTGACCTTAACCAAATCACTTGATGTGTCTGAGGTTCTCTGCAAAATAGTATAATCCTTGCCCTGCCTACGCTACGGGATGTCATGGGGCTTATATGAAATGACTGATGTGTGTTAAATTCCTTCAGAAATCATGAAGGGTCTTTCTGGATCAATGTTTTACTATTTGTAAAACATATTCTTACACATAATATTTCTGGCAGTTCAAGAAAATAAATAGACACTTTTTTATGTGTAATATTTCTGACAGTTTAAGAAAACAAATTTCTATAGGCATTTTATTTAATAAAAGTGTAATGAGCTTAAAAGCCAGAAGCACGCTCTTACACTCTCTCTTTCTCTTTCCCACAGTAATACTGTGTTGAAAGTTAAGATGGAACATTTCTTTCTAAAGAGAAGAATGAACCTTAGTCAATTCCTTACTTGGTCGGTGCCAAGCACACAATACCTGTTCAGTAAATGTGTATTGAGCAGATGATGAATGATGCCCTTTATGGATAACAACTCCAATGGTAGATAGTATGGATGTCAACGCGTATTAGCGAGATTTTCAGAAAACCAAGACCTGAAGGACCTAAATAATATATATGATTGGTTTTATTAATCAACCGAGTCTACTTTTTCATAAGGCACGTGAATACAATACAATATTATCTACTGAACTTACTATATCCATTGAACTCACTGTAACATTGGGATAAAATGTGAAACTTTGTCCCATGAATAATAAGCAAAGATGCATATTATGTGAAATTCCTAAATCTTGCAGTCTTCCTGGGACCCTCCCCTCAGGGGTTCATACATTCATACGTTCATTCATTTATTCCTATAACTATTTTCAATGTGCCATGCCTTGTGCTAAGAAGCATAGAAGGATTTTTTATTCTTTCAAATAGCTTGTTCTTTATCCAGCTTCTCAAAATGCCGTAATTTTACTACGTTATTATCTCTATTTGAAGGTTCAAAGTCATATCGGTTTTTAAACCTAAAAGCTCTCTGGGGACATGGATATAGAAGTCCTCGTTCTGGGCACTAAAATCTGGAAGCACCGGAGTGTCCAGTTTCACCTGGTGGTGGGTGGCAGAATGGGCCACTTCTCCTAGGAAATTGATTGACCCTCCAAATGGATGTAATGTTATGAAATACTTTGCAAGGCTAAGTTGATGTCACTTACAATTTCGCCTTTGCCTTTAAAAATGTAATCGAGAACAAAACATGCTCAGGAAGAGCTCCGAAAAAATGTACTACAAGAAGAGTAGAGAAGGCTGAGTTTATAAAAATTATTACAGACGTCCGTCTGAGGTTCATTTCCTTTCCCGTAATATCTTAAATTCAGATTGAGGTATTTGATTATTTGCAGGTGATGTTTTTGGATACGCTTGTTTCACTTTGTACTCTTGTCATGGTGTTAAATTCTCATCATTGTACTTAACAAGGAGACATTTGAATACTCACAAGGCCTGATGTTTATTCTGCCAATGTGGCCCCTATTTAAAACAGTTAAGAAACATATAATGGCTCAAATGACTAATTCTATATTTTTATAAAGTCAGAAATTTCCTTCCGAGATTTATCATTCTTGACTTCCCTGGGATAAAGACTAGATTCCTATCATCCTGAAACACAAAAAGTACCATCTAGGTTGGGTTCTGAACTGTTTTGAGAAAAACACAAAGTAAAAGTGGAAATTTTGCAATTCTACCATTACTGTAATAGCTACAAATGTCATCAAAGCAGCCTACAGAATTCTTCCTAAGTCTAACAATGTCAGATGGAAGTAGCTTCGTTTCCAAAAAGAGTGTGACATGTTTTTCTTCAATAATGTAATAAATAGAAAATAGCACTTCTCTAGACAGTGACAATGAACAGCATGCCCCTGAGTTTATTATGGAAGTGGGAAAAAATTCTTCTGTGGTTGTGAAAGAGGCAAAGTAGTAAGGGAGGACGCTGGTAGGGAAAGACATTCTTGACTGCATCAGTGAGCACAGATACAGAAGGGGAGTGGAGGACGGGGAGTGAAGGAGAAAAAGAAAAAGAGGAGGTGGTGAGTGGAAAGGAAAGAAGAAAAGATGGAGAATTAAAGGAAAATGAGTAGTAAGTAGATTAGATGTAATGTGGGAAAAGGAAATTAATGGGGAAGAAAGTAAAAATAGGAGAAGAGAGGGAAGCAGATGAGTGTAAGCGAGGTTCTCCTCCCAAGGGCAACTACAGCTCACAGACCAAATCCAGCCAACTGCCTACTTTTGTAAATGAAGTTGTTTTTTGGTTTTTTTTTTTAATTGAAATACAACCAGGCCAGTTGATGTATATGTTTTCTGTGACTGTTTTCACAGTACAATTACAGAATTGAGTAATTGTGTTGGAGACGCTATGATCTACAAGCTTCAAATATTACTATCTGATTCTTATGAAAAGGTTTTCAGTCTAATCAAGTGGTTCTCAAACTTCAGTGTGCATAAGAATTACCTAGAGGACTTTTTAAAACACAGATTACTTGCTGGAAGTGGTGGCTCATGCCTGTAATACTAACACTCTGAAAGGCTGAGGCAGGAGGTTTGCTTGAGGTCAGGAGTTCAAGACCAGCCTCAGCAAGAGTGAGATCCTGTCTCTACTAAAAATAGAAAAATTAGCCAGGCATAGTGGTGAGGACTGTAGTCCCGGCATTCAGGAAGCTGAGGCAGGAGGATTGCTGGAGCACAGGAGTTTGAGGTTGTAGTGAGCTGTGATGAGGCCCCTATACTCTAGCTGGGACAACAGAGCAAGACTCTGTCTAAAAAAAAAAAAAAAAGAAAGAAAGAAGGAAGGAAGGAAGGAAGGAAGGAAGGAAGGAAGGAAAGAAAGAAGGAAAAAAAGAGAAGAAGGGAGGGAGAGAAGAAGGAAGGAAAGAGGGAAGGAAGGAAAGAAGGAAGGAAGGAAGGTCCCACAGATTACTCCATCCCCAGAAATTCTGATTAAGGTGAGATCTGAAATTTTCATTTCCATTAAGTTCCTAGGTGATGCTGATTCTATTGATTCTGGGTCCACACTTTAAAAACCATTGTTCTAATCTTTACATTATTTCATACTAATACTGTTCTGAATAAGGATGTTTGTGCAGAAAGGGAAAGGAAAATCAAAGTTGATTCTCCTTTTAGTTAAACATAGATGTATGGATTGATATCACAATTATTTACCAAGTGCATATTTTTAGAAATTCTTAGAACTGAATGTTTTTATAAACCTAGTTCTGTTCTTACAGCAATAAAAAATGGATCTGATTTTGTTTAAAGCTTAGTTAATTGGTGGTTTGTTCTGAAATTGTTTTATAGTAGTTTGGTTTCATTCAGCTCCCTGAAACAAAGTTGGACCATGTCAGTGTTATAATTGGACTGAGTCAATATTATGAAGTTTATCTTCTTAATGAGATTGACCTCTCCCCACCCAGGAGTGGCTACTCTCTGCCTCTGTCTGGAGCTATTGAGAAATTAAGCCACACGTGGCTTGGGATTTGCTTGCCACCCAACTCGCTCCATTCTCAGACTGTGCTGCAGTCTTCTGAACTTGACCTCATGAATTGGCAAGTTCTTCAATAGCTTTTCTTTTGGAGATAAGCCTGAATGTTGTTCTGGGTGTGAGACCGTCGGGAATTGTGTACCCAGGTGGCAAAGGCTTTATCCTGCCTAAACAGTACAACCCAAGACCATGAGATCTATTTTTTTTTTTTTTTTTTTGGACCTGCAAGTGGTGTCATGGTTCAACACAGTCATAATCTTCCACTTCTGTTCTTAAATCTGTGCACTGGCTGGGCGCATGGCACTCAATTATTAGGCATAATTTTGTATTTCTACGCTTACTGCAAGAAAGCTTTATGAAAAACAGAAGAATGTTTCTCATTTATCTTTATCCTACCATTTAAAAATATAAAGGAAACATAATTTTAGAACCTGAAAAGACCAGAAACACCTTCAGGATAGAATGAGTACAAGTTAAAATTAGCAGTTCTTTAAAAGTGGGATGGTTTGCTTCTACCATGCATGGCTCTGAATGTTGACTCTTTGCACACATAACCAAGATGGGCAGAAGATTGAAAAATCCATATTTTGCTTACAAGAAAGCTACAGTAAAGTTTAATTCTATTTAATACATACTTGTTAATTCTAAAGGATTTCCAGATTTTATTATTATTATTATTATTATTATTATTATTATTTCTTCTCTGAGCAACTTGAAAGAAGCATGATCCATTTAATTTTGTATCCAACTCCCTGCTTACTTGTTAATTCTAAAGGATTTCCAGACTTTGTAAAAAGTTGAAGCACATAAGGAAGTATATTATAGACATTAAGGAAAGATGAATAGCGTAAATGTATGCTCCGTGCCTAGCACAGTACATGAGATACAGCAGCTACTGAATAAATCTGTGTCATTGCTGTTGTTGCAAAAGGTCCCTTTACCTTGGTAAGGGTACAATTCTTGGTGAAAAGATTATGGTGAAATAAACAATGCAGGCAATCCACATTCTGCATGGCACTAAAATACGCTGCTTGTGCATACCTGCTTTGCATAATCACATTGTAACAGGTAAAATATAGCTTTTCAAAAAACTGTGCTAAGCATCTCACTCAATACTGTGAGAGCTTGTTTTTAATAATCCCCTACAATGGAGTGGTGCCTGGGCTCAGTGAGTAGGGCGCTGGCCCCATATACTGAGGATGGCAGGTTTGAACCCGGAACCAGCCAAAATGTAACAAAAAATAGCCGGATGTTGTGGCAGGCCCCTGAGGTCCCAGCTACTTGGGAGGCTGAGGCAAGGAATCGCCTAGGTCCAAGACCTGGAGATTGCTGTGAGCTGTGATGCCACAGCATTCTCCTGAGGGTGACAGAGTATGACTCTGTCTCTAAAAAAAAAAAAAGAGAGAGAGAGAAACCCTACAATGAATTTCCCTATAAAGTCAGATTATGTTGTATGGCAATCACATCAAAAAATGTGGTGGGCAGCACCTGTGGCTCAAAGGAGTAGGACTCCGGCCCCATATGCTGGAGGTGGCAGGTTCAAACCCAGTCCCGGCCAAAAACTGCAAAAAAAAAAATTTTATGGAGTAGAGTGTAAGTGTCTTAACACAGTAACTAAGACAATGCGGTGAAGGCTATGTTAACTAGATTGATGAAAGTGTTTCAAATTGTATATAAAAGCAGCACATTGTATCCCATAATTACATTAATGTACACAGCTATGATTTAATTAAAAAAAAATGTTGTGGGTTTTCATTTCTTTTAATTCCTCCCTTATAATTTGCAAATTGTAGTCAATGCTTCAAAGATAGGTTGGATGTAAAGAGCCACCTCTCTTCAGCTCTTCTTTGTGTGACATCTTTCCCCTCCTTTCCCTGTGCGAGCTTCTGTGCATTCAGCACCTGCCTGGCCCTGCAGCGCCACCATGCTGAGTGGCACAGGGCAGAGGGGTCCTCAGTTCCTATTGTCCTTCTGTCTACCTTCCATTCAAATCAGCCACTGCATGTGTTTGAGATAGAGCAGACAGAATTACACCCCAGGTTTATAGACTCACACCCCAAGTGAGTGGCTATGTTTAGGAATATGTGATTACTGTTGGTGGTGAACTTGCACTTCAGACTTTTAAAGGTCTTGTATGCAGCCTGCCGTGGCAGAATTTTGTTATAGAATGTGACTCAAGAAACTGGTGGGCAACTGGATGTCTACTTCCTTATTTATTCAGGGAATTGCACTATGATGAACGTATGAATGGACATTATTATTGCTTCACTGTAGTTGTCACTGAGGATTCATATTATCAGAGGCACCTGTCTCTGTGGTGCTAATGAATAGTTTGGTGGGCTTAACTTTTTCTAAGTTTCTGAAACTTTCACTCAGACTGGTGTAGGTTTTATATTATTTTTCCATGGATGCTATAAAAAATTGCCACAAATCAATGGTCTAAAACAATACAGACTTATACAGACTTATTTTACAGCTCTGGAGGTCAGAAGTTCAAAACTTAGTCTTAGCAGGCTAAAAATCAAAGCATCAAATGATTTCAATTTAACTCCATTCAGTACGATATTGGCTGTGTATTTGCTGTAGATAGCCTCTTCGGTGTAAGAAATGTCCCTTCTATACCAATTTTCTTTTTTTTTTTTTTTGAAACAGAGTCTCAAGCTGTCACCCTGGGTAGAGTGCTATGGCATCACAGCTCACAGCAACCTCCAATTCCTGGGCTCAAGCGAGTCTCCTGCCTCTGCCTCCCAAGTAGCTGGGACTAAAGGCGCCCGCCACAACGCCCGGCCATTTTTTGATTGCAGTTGTCATTGTTGTTTGGCCGGCCCAGGCTGGATTCGAACCCGCCAGCTCAGGTGTACGTGGCTGGCGCCTTAGCCCATTGAGCCACAGGCGCCGAGCCTATACCAATTTTCTTAAGTGTTCTGATCATGAAGGGATGCTGGATATTATCAAAAGCTTTTTCTGCATCAATTGAGAGAATCATATGGTCTTGTTTTTTAATTTGTTTATGTGCTGAATTACATTTATAGATTTACATATACTGAATGAGCCTTGAGACCCTAGAATAAAATCCACTTAGTCATGGTGTATAATTTGTTTGATGTGTTGCTGGCTTCTGTTTGTTAGGATCTTGTTGAATATTTTTGCATCAATATTCATTAGTGATATTGGTCTATAATTTTCGTTT
>CAUYRH010086792.1:0-14652 GCA_963574655.1 Perodicticus potto | reverse complement strand
TCTATCTCTCTCTCTGATGTTCTGTCCTCACTAAGGCCATTAGTGATGTCATTAGCACTTGAATTTCCCTGATTTTGAATTTCACAAATCTCATGTCATAGCTTGAAACATAGTTTTTGTATCTATAATGAAGCTTGGAGTCCTGCTTAAAATGACAATAGCTACATAAATAGAATTTGGTTGAAAAATTTATTAATAATTCTTTTGGGGGGAGATAAAAGTGTGCATTTGGGTTTTATCAAAAACAATGTAAATTGAAAATAGAAAAGTTCAAATATTTTGCAATAAAAATAGGCTTCATGCAAACCAAACCCAAACAAAACAAAACAAATAGGTTAACCTGTCTCTTTTGAAAATGACAGTCTTAGTCAAGCTGATTTACAGTTTCCAAGGTTTTTTTGTGGTCTTTGCTTTCCTCTTCCCTCTCTTCTGAACCATTTATTTATGTTTATGTTGAGAAAATATAACCATCTACAGTTGAAATGAGTGAGGAAGTTGTCATTCTCTAAGTGATCATGTCTCAGAACCTACGAAAGAAATGCCATGACATCATTTGCACAGTATGCATCTGTACATGTGAATGAGAGAGATAGCTGTAAATTAATGTGGTATGTAATAATAATATCACATCTTTTTCTTCTAGAGAGCTTTTCCTGGCTCTCCTGGGAAGAGCTCTCTAGAGGTTAATAAACCTTCCTCTTAGTTTCTTAACACCATCCTTACTTACTCTAATTATCTATCATGTTTAATATGGTGGACATGTTAAAAAATGTTGCTGAATAAATGAGATTGTACAGTGGAGATTTATATATGTGTGTGTGTGTATGTGTATATTTCTACATGCATATACTTATATATGTAGCAGACATTCAGATATAGCACTTACTACGCACAAGGCATGTTTCTAAGCACTTTACATGTATATTCATTCAGAACTTTACCAAAGCGCTTTTGACACATTGGTTCATTGGTTCTTCATTTAAATCTTAGTGAGAAGATGAATAAAAATTATTAGAGGAACATACTCAAGGAAGTTCACTTCTTTGCCCATACCATAATTACATGGTTTGTAAATAGCAAAGTTGGGACTGTAACCCACTTATTCTGACCACCAGCCCAGTGCTGGCAGATCACCTTCAACATTTTAGCATTACCACATTTGCAGAGGGTGAAAACTAAGGGAATCTTTGGCTATTCTGAGAAGCTGTTTCAGGAAACAAAAACATCTTCATATGTTTAAAACCAATGTTGGAAGTATCTTAGTTAGCTATTGCTGCAAGAGTGCTGCATAACAAATTGCCCCAAGACTCAGTGCCTAAAGCAACACTACAGGTTGGCTTAAAGTTGGCTGATCACGTTAGGTTGGCTGGGCACCTCTCCTGAGCTTGGACTCAGCTCCTCATAGTAAGTTGGGCTCAGGGCTATTCCATGTGTGTTCATTCTGGAACCCCATGCTATTTCTTGAAAACACTGTCCAAGTATGCAAACTCAATTCAAGCCCCTGCTTACATCACATCTGTTGAGATCCCCTTGGTCAAAGCAATTCACCCGGCCAAATCCAATTCAATGGGGGATTTGTCTGCCATAGAGACAAATCAAGTCACTTGACCAAGTCAAATTTTAATGAGTGGATAATTGAATTCAACCACTGAAGATAGAAGAGGAGTTAGGCATGAATATTTTTTGAACAATAATCTAATTGACCATAGGAAGTTTCCAAATAGGGTTGCTAAATTCAGCAAATAAAGTGTAGGAGGAACTGATTTTTCTAAGACGATTGCCAGATAATTTCATATAAATATCAAGGAGCTTTAAGTATAAGCATACCCCAAATATGGCATAAAACACTCACTAAAAAATATTTGTTGGTTCTCTGAGATTCAGATTTAACTGGGTATTCTATATTTTATCTGTCAGTCCTAGTTTTAGGTGAACTAGTTTCTCATCACAAGGTTAGATTAATAGTAAGATTGTATAATTGACCAGATTCTATAAAAAGCATGCCATATCAATTTCTCTGATAATGCCCATCTGCCAGGATTGGCATTGCTCTCAGAGAAGAAGCAGGAGCCTTCCTGAAAATATCACTAATTATTTTACAAGGAAAGAGAAAAGGAATTCTCCAGGCCAGTTAGCTACTGGCCTTCTTGATAAGCTGCCAATGAAGGAGACAGTGGAAGACACTGGTAACTTTTGTAATTTTAAATGATGCGAGGGAGCAAATCTGGGCAGGCTGTTCTTGAATTCTCTCCCTGCAGAAGGATTCCAGCCTTCCTAACTATATAATCTGAGAGTAAATAGAAGTGTTTGTCTTTATCATGGTTTTTGCCTCTTCCACTCTAGGTAGGTTGCGAAAATATTGGTGTCCTTAGTATCAGGTGGAAAATGGGATGTCCATTCACTGACCACAAAAGCAAAAGCAGATTAGTTTTCATTTGGCGGCCACTGATGTTGCAGTGGTATGAAATCTTTGTTTGGAATGACTCCTCCCTTCATTTCAGCTTTGTCACTCACCCTCAAACAATTATTTATGGCCTACATACCACTGCCATAGCTATTAAAATGGAAGGACAAAGAATACACCTGTGAATTGCTCTATCTGGCTATGTGAAAAGGATTCACTGGAGCAGATTACTTTTTTCAGTGTTTGATTGCTGTGGTGCAAGTAGTTTTTTGAACCAGCACAAAGGGTCTTAAATAGTTGTTTGTATGCCTGTTTTTAGAGGTTGAGGAGGAGGAGCAGAGATAAATAGGATGTGAGAAGTTCGGTATTCTTTTCTTCATGCCTTGCTTTTCATCCAGAAATATTTATATTCAAATATGAGACCTGGTTATTGTAGATGAATGCCAACACCATAAAATCAGGATGTTAATTTTCATTTCTGCAGGGACTACAAATGATTCATGGTTTGCAGGCATTAGAGACACCAAAGCATTTTCTATTAACACCTGCAACTGACTGCAGAGGTGAAAGGCAGGTCTTGTAGAAAGAAAGATGGTCTCTGGGGAAGAAAAATGTCACTTTTGTAGGTTTTTTCTTTCTTTTGTTTGTGTGTGAAGGTAAGAATTTTCTTTTCCTTAAGAAATAATTCTTATCTTGTTGCAAAATGTCACTGTAAAAATCTGTTGGGGAAAATACTGAATCATCCTCTGTTGATTTTTTTTTTTTTTTTTTTGCTGTGTTCATGAAAATATCACCTTAAGCATGTGGTGAAAATTATGAAAAAATGAGCCATTTCACCAGGTTTTGTAAATGATTGCATTCTTTATACTCTCAGCTCTGTGAAAGTAACAAAGGAAAATTTCCCTTGACTAGCTGATTAAAAAAATGTCTAATTCTTTTCTAGAAGTTGAGAGAACAGGAAAAAAATCTGGCAAAATAGGGCAGCACCTGTTGCTCAGTGAGTAGGGCACTAGCCCCATATACACAGGGTGGTGGGTTCAAACCCGGCCCCAGCTGAACTGCAACAAAAAAATAGCTGGGTGTTGTGGTGGGTGCCTGTAATCCCAGCTACTTGGGAGGCCAAGGCAAGAGAATCTCCTAAGCCCAGGAGCTGGAGGTTGTTATGAGCTGTGTGATGCCATGGCACTCTACCAAAGGCGATAAAGTGAGACTCTTGTCTCTACAAAAAAAAAAAAACAAAACAAAATTTGGCAAAATAAATAGGCACTTAAGACTAATCATTTCTGTGGGTGGCAACTGTGTCCTGGGATATCCAGAGTCACAAGGGCAAAATTTATTCTTCCAGGGTACAGATCTTGTCTTTCTTGTTTCCGTCCCTTTTGACTGTGAACTCTAACCAGTTTTCAAGGAGCCCTGACAATTATTGTGTATAATAATGATAATGATAAATATATTGAAAAAGTAATAATACTAGTAATTATAGCTATTATTACTTAATAGCTAACTATGATGAAGCCACTATGCTAAATATTTTTTATACTTTATCCCATTTTTATTTCTCTAAAAACCGTATCCTGAAGATGACATTCGGATCACATTTCATGGCTAAGGAAGTGAGGTGTAAGGAAGCTAAATAACTCTTTTAGGGTTCCGAGGCTATTAAATGGTATAGCAATAATTTGAATGTAGACATTAAAGCCAATTTTTTTTAAGAGATGGGGTGTCACTATGTTACCCCATTTGGAGTGCAGTGGCTATTTATAGATGCAATCATAGCTCAACCCAGCCTCTAACTCCGGACTCAACTGATCATCCTGCCTCAGCTTCCCAAGTAGATGGGGATACATACAGGTACATGCTATTGCATCTGGCCAAAGCCAAGAGTTTTAACATCTAAATTTTCTGATAAGTTGTCATATTGACATAATGTCAGAGACAATCTAGCCCTACCTTCACTATTGGATTCTGCCTTTGTTTGGTGTACTACATTTTTGGGATTATATATATTTCAAGCCTTGCTCTCCAGGTCTTGGCAAGCCAAGTGAGATGGTAATTAAGGAACTAATGCTAGGAAAATTTCCCAGTACCAGGGATTGAGAAGTAAAGTAGTCATGCAGGAATAAGAAAGGCAGGTGGGAAAAAGAGCATATTGCATCCAAAGGGTGTCAAGGGATAAAAGTGCAGACACAAGAACTATGAGGAAAAAAGAGAGGAAAGATTGATAGTGTTTGCCAAATAAAGCCAGTCTGCCTTCTAGGGTGTGTGTCAGCTGCTTGGGTCAGCCCTGTTAGCAAGCAGGTATGACAAAGGTCGACAAACTTTACCTTATCCTCACGGAAGGCAGTGTTTGACTTTTCCAAGCTCCATGATCATTACTCTTTTTTCATGGGAGGTAGAAGATGTGGCTGTAAACATGGGAGGGATTGCTAATGTGCATTAGTTACTTCTGGTTCAACAAATAGATTTCCCTGGGGAGTCAAGGGAAGTTAAGTTGAGTTAAGACTTTGCGTCTCAAGAATATTTTTGTTGACTTTAGACCTCATGGGATAACATCGTTACCACTTTTACATTAGCATGGATTACTCAGACACAGAGATAAATTTTGACAGTAGAGAAGGTCACAGCAGAAAAACATCAAGTCCATTAACCTTTTGAGTGAGTACAGGCCTGGCTGGTTCCTGCAGAGGTGAGATCCAGGCTGGCATGACAGCATTTTCTGGATGGGCCCTGTCAATTGCCCATGGCCCCTCTCTGCCAGGCGTTATGCAGCCTTGGCCTATCAGGTCTATGGTAGGTAGGTCAGTAGTAGTGTGGAAGCCCCTATTGCACCCTTAGGGAAAATCACCCCCAACCTGACCTTGGCCTCATTGATCCAGCTGCTGTTGTCACTAACTAGCAAAGGAGTCTCTGAAATCAAGTCCAGCTACATTAACCACTCTAGGATTTTTTTACTAAAGAGCTATTTTTACATAGTAGAAGAATGTCCTACAAACAAATAATCAATCTTTTACTGGAATAATTAAAAGTGAGACTCATTGCATCATACTGCAATGTTAGTAGAGTCAGTCTGCAGAGTTCTGTTGGTCCCTTGGGTATTTTGAATTTATAGGCACTCTTTATCCTGAGTTTACTTTTGGAGTCGGCTGTCTCTGGAGCAGTGATTCATGTAACTCTAGTACAAGAATCACTTTCAGACATATCATAGCTAAATTCCTAAGCCCCTAAATTTTACTCAATTTGACAGTCCCAGATATCTCCTAGACGAGGAAGATGTCTGCACAGAATAAGTTGTCTCTCTGGATGGGAGCTGCTAAAGTGGTGAAGAAGGAGCCAGTGCTCTCGGCAAAAAGGGGGCTTCCTGGGCAGAGACCACTGGTCACACCCGTCTCAAATTGTACCATTTAGATTCAAATCACTCCCCTGGTGGTTTCAAACTTCAAGAGTTCAGTTAGAAGACAGAGTACATGCCTGTGGAATTTCCATTTATTGAACAAACACTCTTAGAACCGGACTACTCTGTCAGAATGCTTTGGAGAGAAATCATTGCTAGCATTTAAAACAAGAGTCTGAGAATTCTTAGTTGCTGGGTGCCAGAGTGTCATAGGGATGACACTCCCCACCCCAGTCATGCTGTGCTGGGGAGCAGACTAGCTCTGCTTGAAATGACATAATTAAAGGCCTTGGCAAAAGTGGAAGACAACAAAAATGAAATTCAAGAATTCAAGCATGTCAGCCAGATAGAAAGGCAGAAAATCTCAATCTAGACATCCTGGGGTAAGTGAGATGATGGGGCCTGAGGTACACACCAGCAGTTGTGTTATAAACTACAGCTGCCTCAAGCAGAAATTTTTGTCACAAAACTAAAAGAAAGATTCAGTGGCACATTCCTATTGGTGAATGAAGTCAACTGCAAATTTCCTCCCAGATTTCTGGGTTGTAAGCTCTAGAGGGGCTTTGAAGATGGGAAGGCACAAAATTGGAATGTAAATTCATATGTGTGGGAGGAGGGTGAGATGAATATAGGAATTGGCTTGGGTTTGTTGCTATCTCTGCTGCTAACTCAGGAGCTGTCTCTTGTTAACTGGTGGTACTGACAAATCACTTAGCCCTTCATGAGCTGTTGAGAACTTCAAGTCTCTCTGATAGAAAAAGCTTCATAGCCTGGAAGTCCGAAGGTGTTTCCTGGTAGAAATGTGGACACCTTTCTCGTTTTGTTGTGTTCTGAGGCATCACCTGGCATGAGTTGTGGCAAATGAGAAGAAACAACAGAAATGCATTTGGTGTGTTTCACAAGTAAAACAGCCACTACCAAGACAGCGCGAAGCCACCAAATTCAGGTTACACAGTGTTAATCTCTGTAGACCTCAGTTTTCTCCTTTGTGAAATGAGAGAATAGATATAGATAACTTTTGTAGTTCCTACAGAACTAATTTATGAGGATGTACCAAATCGAGTGAATGAATTTATGAGGATGTACCAAATTGAGTGAATGATAAATCAATAAAGTAGGGATTTGGATCTATTCATTGATTTAAAAATGTTTGTTGGGCTTCAACTATAAGCCAGGAACTGTATACTAAGATACAAGAATTTAGAGTTAAACATACACAGTCTCTGTCCTCACTTAGAAAAATAGTTAAGGCAGCAACCCACTGTATACAGCATGGTCATTACGTTAATGAAGAAAGCATGATGGAATGCACTTTATCCTAAACCAGAGCATTGTTTTGTTTATTAAGTTCCTGAAAGAGTTTGCTATCAGACTCTACCTCTGATATTTTAAAAAAAATTGAAACTTTTGTTTTTTTAATCTTTTTATTTAAAAATTTTTTTTTTATTTTTATTAAATCATAATTGTGTACATTGGTGCAATCATGGGGCACAATGTCCTGACTTCATATACAATCTGAAATATTTTCATTGAACTATTTAACATAGCCTTCATGGCCTTTTAATTAGTATATGAAGACATTTATATTCTACATTTAGTAATTTTCACTTGTACCCTTCTAAGATGCACATAAGTGTGATCTCACCAATCACCCCCCCTCCATCCATCCTCCCCCCTCCTCTTCCCTCCCCTCCCTTGCCCCTTTCTCCATTTCTTGTGCTATAACTGGGTTTTAGCCTTCATATGAAAGCTATAGATTAGCTTCATAGTCTTGAGCTCAAGCAAACCACCCACCTCGGCCTCCCAGAGTGCTAGAATTGCAGGCATGAGCCACCATGCCTGGCCTGTTACTCTCTTTCCTCATTTCTTCACAGGTGTTGATCCTAAAAGCAAGTCCCAGTTTATAAATCACTGTCTTAAAATTCCAAGGAATCTTCCTTACAAAAAGACTTCAGTTTGGTTTACCTCCAATGGTCACCAACCTGGAATGTTTTCATTCTTCCTTTCCCCCTGTGTTTCCTTCAGCTAGGGCTAGCCTTTCCCCCTCTGTTTCCTACAAAGGGGGGCTCAGCCATGACCATCAGAAGGCAATGCTTTTAGTTGGAGGGATTCTTAAGAGAGGATTTGAGCAGTGTATCACCACACCCTCCACAAAGTGGACATAAACACAGCTAAGTCACGTATCTTTGACCAGATCAATTTAGACCAGTGGTTCTCAACCTTCCTAATACTGCGACCCTTTAATGCGGTTCCTCATGTTGTGGTGACCCCCAATCATAAAATTATTTTTGTTGCTACTTCCTAACTGTAATTTTGCTACTTGAATCATAATGTAAGCATCTGATATGTAGGGTATATTTTCACTGTTACAAAGGGGTCGTGACCCATAGGTTGAGAACCCCTGATTTAGACAGTGAAAAGTTTCAGAGTAATAGTCACAAAAAGGATTGAGAAAAGCCTCAATATGTCTCTTATTGTCTACAGAATAAAGTTGTGACTCCTGGCATCACAGCCAAGGCTCTTCAGAGTCCAGCACCAACCTCACTTTCCAGTCTTACTTCCCTTGTGATTCCATTTCATACACTCTAGAGATGAAAACAAATAATCTGGTAAATTATTCAAAGGTAATAAGCTATTGAGAATGTCACACCCCAGATTCAGTGTGTATGTTTCTTATTGACACCATAATAAAATTAAATAATAAAGATTCCTTAAAGCATTGTTGCATTATAGTTATTTCTGCATATGATGCCCTTAAGGGTCTGAAGAAAGAATTTGGATGGTTCTCTGCTCCAGACTCAACAAGATAATATTCCATACTCAGCCTTTGAGAAGGACAAACTGCTTCATAGCTCTACAGCATTGATTTTCAAAAGAGATTGATCTTTGCACCCTAGGAGATATTTGCTAATGTTTGGAGACAATTTTGGTTGTCATAAATCAGGAAAAGGAATCACCTAGGATATGGCTATCTAAGGGGTAGAAGTCAGAGACATTGCTAAACATCCTGCAATGCTATGAAAATCCCCCTTCACCCCAATAAAGAATTATCTAGCTCAGAATGTCAATAGTGCCATTATTGATAACTCCTGTGCCATACTGAGGTCTACACAGCCAAGAAATGGCCCAAAAGAAATACAGGGATAGACACTTAGACAAAACAGTTCTCATCAATAAAGGGGATGGGGGCAAGCTGTTGGCAAAGAGCTCAAGAGAATAAAAGGGCAGGACTGCACCTGCCTCCATTTCAGCAGGTCCACACTCGACCCACGCCTTTCCCAGATGTCCCAGTTGGCTCTCCAGATCCTAGAGGGAAGGAGCACAAAAGCCAGATGGCTTCACCTCTCTCCCTCTGTTTGTCCACTCCTCTCTCAATGCATCGACTCAACACTGATAATCCTCATTACCATGTCTATTTTCAGCTTAGGACAGATAATTCCTGACTGTGCAGGGCATTTTTACTAGGGGAATAAAAAAAAGACAAATTTTTAAAACTTGAAAAAATCCTCAAACCTTAAGTCCTTGACAGCGAGTGCTTTAATTTTGTGTCAGGAAGCCTGGGCTTGGCCTGAAGAGAAAACAGTAGAGCGTGCCACCAAAATAACTAGGTCAATTTTCAGCTTCTTCTTGGAAGGCTTTCTGCTTCTTCTCTCCTCTCCCTGCTGGGCCCTCAGCCTCCCTGTGCCAGCCACCTTCATTTCAAATAATTCACTCTCTCAGCCTACGTCTCCAAGCCCAAAGGCCCCTGGGATTAAACAAATTGCCTACACACCTTGAACCAAAGCTCGACCCACTCAATATGGGCATCTGGAATGGGTGAGACCCACAATATTTGAATCCTAGACCACCTGGTGGAGAATGAAATTTACACAGTGCCTGCTGGCACTTTGGCTTCTTCCATTGGCTCCATCAGAGTACACCACTGGACCCTAGGAACTGCTAAGCTTCACAATGTAACTAGAGACACAGTTAAAACATAATTTACCCTAGGAACTGCTAAGCTTCACAATGTAACTAGAGACACAGTTAAAACATAATTTATCAGGCTCACACCAAATCAAACAATAAAATCCAAAATAAGCCCAAGGTATCAGATCTGAGGAATCCAAAGCCTTAGGGAAAAAAACAGATGTTGGAAAAGATTCTTTCCAACCAAATCTGCTCAGAACATGACACTCAGAATTTGGATAAAAATGTGATATGAATAAAGTTGTCTACTATAGCTCTCAGAGATCTTTGACTATTTGTTTACGCATTTCTTTCCACCTTTAAACACCATCTTATTCAAAGGATGGAACATATTTTGTTCATCTTGCATACCCAAGATACTGTAGAAAGTTTCAAATATAGTAAAGTGCTTAATGAATTGATTAGTTCTTTAACCTTTTCTTTCATGCATTCTTTTTCCCAAGACTACCCTTAAACATTTCTTCCAGAGGCAGCATTCTCCTGTGGATAATAAGCACTCCCTGACTCTATGGCTTTACCTGATCCAACTGACACCCAATGCATATTTAAAACACACATTTTAAATGTTTTACCAACAAAAAAGGCAAGTGTGTGACACAATGCATTTCTTCCTTAGCCTTATTTAATCATTCCACCTTGTAAACTTATATGGAAACAGCACATTGCACCACATAAATATACACGATTATTATTAATTAAGAATAAAAAGTATTTTTAAGAGTTAGCACATCCCCACTTGTGAACTACTTGTTTAATATCAACTGGCTGCCTCTCAGACAATCAGTTGGCTAGTATCACAAACCATGTCAAGTTTTTGTCCTAATAAATTTTAAAAATCTACCATCACTTTTAACTGTGCCTTTTGAATATAATCTCTGCGCTTATTATCTTCCTCGTCAGTTGATATTGCAAGCTGTTGAATCCAATTCTTTCTACCATACTATTTTACTGTAGATGCTTATAAACACTTGAACAAATCCTAACTTCATTAAAGAGACAACTCTCTCTCAACATTAAAGGTATAGAAGGGAGTTAATTAAGTATATCTTTATACTACATTTACATGTCAAACAAGAACATGGTGATTCCCACATAAACTTCCCAAGGGGGAAAAAAAAAACTTCCCAAGGAAAAATAAAATAAAGTAAATAAAAAATAAATAGGATAAATCATATTAATAATCATAACCCTAACCCCAACAACAGCCTCCAAAAAAAGTTATTTCTGGACTGTAGTGAAATAAATATTTACTCCTAATTAAAGAATTCAAGTGCAAATTTCGTATAATAGGACAACATATGTCTTATAATAGGACAACAAGTGAAAAAAAATTCTAACTTGACCTATAGTCTTTCTAAGTTTGGAAGTAAAAACTTGACAAGACTTAAGAAAGTATTTCCTAAGCTCTAGAGTATAAAGCATGAATGCAAGACAGCAGGATACCCTAGTGGCTAAACTATTAAAGAACAAAATCAGTCGAAAAGGAATAGTCAGTAGAGAGAGAGACCAAATGCAGTGTCAAGCCGAGAAAGCAAGAGCAACATGAGTTACATCTGAGAAATGGGAGAGTTAGGAGAAGTGATCTCTAATATTCTATCATGCTACAAACACGTGGACAGTGACCAACTTCTGCACTATGCTCTTATCTTAGGACATTCATCTCCCTTTGTTAGCAACAGAAACATTTGCCTAAAGTCAAACTATAACACAGTAGACTATTAAGACTTGGACAACAATCCTTTTGAAGTAAACCTAATATTGTCAGAATTTCTTTGAAAATTGCTGCTATAACCCCACAGTGAAAGCTTTGAATTTCCTTGAAAATTGTTGCTATCAGCCCACAGGGAAAGCTTTAAAAGCTAATTTTTAAAAGGTATATAATTATAGTGAGAAAACTTTTAGAAATGATAAAAGCATCATTTGCCTCAAGACAATTAGATAGATTTGATCTATCTAATGGAATTTTTTAATAACTACATGGTGCTAAGAAATAACAAGAAGAAATAGAACCTTGCATATTTTGAATCAGACAAAAGCTTAATAACTAGGATCTATATAGAACTTAAATTAATCCATAAGAAAAAAAACAACAATCCCATACATCAGTTGGGAAGAGAGATGAACATAACCTTCTCTAAAGAAGACAGTCAAATGGCTAGCAAACACATGAAAAAATGCTCATCATCCCTAATTATTAGAGAAATGCAAATCAAAACCACCCTGAGATATCTTCTAACCCTGGTGAGAATGGCCTATATCACAAAAATCTCAAAACTGCAGATGCTGGCGCGGATGTGGAGAGAAAGGAACACTTTTACACTGCTGGTGGGACTGCAAACTAATACAACCTTTTTGGAAGGAATTATGGAGACACCTCAAAGAACTCAACCTAGATCTCCTGTTTGATCCTATAATCCCATTACTGGGCATCTATCCAGAAGGAAAAAAAACCTTTATTATAAAGACACTTGTACTAGACTGTTTATCACAGCTCAATTTACAATCACTAAAATGTGGAAACAGCCTAAATGCCCTTCAACCCAGAAATGGATTGGCAAGCTGTGTTATATGTATACCATGGAATATTATTCACCCATTTTTAAAAAATGGAGATGTTGCAGCATTTGTACTAACCTGGATGGAGGTGGAACACATTATTCTTAGTGAAGCATCACAGGAATGGAGAAGTATGAATCTTGTGTATTCAACTTTGATATGAGGACAATTAATGACACAGTGGGGCTTGGGGGAAGGAGAGAGCAGACAGAGAGAGAAGGAGGGAGAGGGTGAGGGAAAGGAAAAGAAAAAAAAAAGAAAAGAGTGACTAATTTTCACATAAATTGGATTTAATTTTGACCAAAGTACATCACTTAAGCATTAATTCTTAATTCAACTTGTTAATATGTTGTTTAGGATATTGCATCCTCATTTATAAGTGAAATATGTTTGTAATTTCCCCTTTATAATAATATGCTTTCTCCAATTTTAATATCTGGTGCATCCAGATGAAGTAGAATGATTTTGAAGTATTTCTTCTTTTTCTATTGTCTATAAGATTTGGCATGATCTGTTTTTTGAAATTATCTTTTATTTTTATTTATAAATACTAGTTGTCTATTTTTTTGAGAATTTTGAAAAAAAAATTAAGAAGTTAACTGATGACTCCATACTGAACTTCGGAGTCAAAGCATTCTATAATAGACATACTCTTATGTGACAATGTGAATGTTACTTTTTGCATTATTATTATTATTATTATTGCTCAATATTTCATTGTAGCAATCGTCTGATATTTTCTGAATGTACTTATCTTCGATCGTTCTTTACGAGGTTTTTGTTTCCAGTCCTTGTCTTAAACATGGTTATTGTTATTAAATTTTAAGCCTTTTTAATTTTGTGAAGGCAAAAAGTGGAAACCAAATAAACACATGTATATGTAAAAATAAAATTTAAAGAAAAAGAAATAGAACTAACATTTATTGATTTGTAAATCATCTCACACAATTAATATTCACATCATGACTTTGCATTATGCCTTGACTTTATAGTAGCAGGTATATCAGGAGGAAACTATATGCCAGCTATTTTCTGAACATTTTATGAAATGAAAATATTTAATCTTCCTGAGGTTAATGTTACCTTTCCTAGTTTATAGCTAAAAAAAAAAAAAAATGAAATGACCCAGAGAAATTAAAAAATTTCTCAAGTTGCATATAGTTTGTTAGTGTAAATGGCCACACAAGATTTGAACTCTGATTCTTCTAATTCCAAACTCTTATGTCTAATAGTTATTTACAAAAAAAAAAGAGAAGGTTCCAAACTTTAAAGTATCAAAAACATTTTGGAGATCAGCTTAAGATGGTCCCCTTTCAATTTTTCCAAGAAAGGACATTATCCACACACACACACACACACACGCATACCTGTCACTATTTCCTAAAAGACAGGACATTTTAACATTAAAATAGGGACCAAATTTAGCTTTATAAATAATTTGCTATATGACACTAATTACATTACCACAAATAGCAAAACTTGAAAAAGACGATGAAAATGTTAGCTCGACACTGAACTTCCGGAGATGTCTGCTCGGGAACTGCTGCAAAATGCTATATAGCCCCTACATTGTATGATGGCAACAAAGTCCCTCTGACTGGGATGGGTTGGATCTGCCACTGCATACCTAAAAGTTGCCAGTGTTGGCAGTAACAACAGTTTTGCTGTGTCAACTTTCAGCTGGTGACATTTTTGTAGATTCCAGGCTTGTAGATTCTTTCTTTCCCGGCTTAAAGTTGTACAAGATTGTTTTTCTCTGTCACTTAGTTCAATATTTTTTGTCTGGATAAATATGAATAAGGATATGTTTTCAATTATTTTTCTGGGATCATAATGAAATCATTCAATTTGCCCAATCTAGCTTTTTTAGCTCATCTTTCCATTTGTTTCTTTCTTCTGGTCTAGCATTCATTTAATGAACACAAATTATCCATATGTCAAATCTTGCTCCTCTGTCTTCTGCTTTTATTATCTTCTTTCTCTTCATTTTTATCCATTTTTCTTTTATTTTATATTCAAGAAAAGGGTGTCTTCATTGATCTGATTTTCTAGAATGCTAAATTATCACTTTTGTGCCTTCAATGTAGACTTTAATTCTACCATTTAGTTTTTACTGTACTTGAAATCCATTCATCTCCCTTTCAGTTTTTTTTTCCTTGTCTTTTTTTTTTTTTTTTTTTTTTTTTTTATACATAGCCACAACCTGTCACCCAGGATAGAGTGCTGTGACATCACAGCTCACAGCAACCTCCAATTCCTGGGCTCAAGCGAGTCTCCTGCCTCTGCCTCCCAGGTAGCTGAGACTACAGGCTCCCACCACAACGCCCGGCCA
>CAUYRH010086788.1:0-24518 GCA_963574655.1 Perodicticus potto | reverse complement strand
ATTCTCCAAGGGGAGGGGGAAGGATGGGTGGAGGGAGGGTAACTAGTGGGATCACATCTACGGTGCATCTTAGAAAAATACAGATGAAACTTACTAAATGCAGAATACAAATGTCTTCATACAATAACTAGGGAAGTGCCACGAAGTTTATGTTAAAAATGTTTCAGATTGTATATGAAGCCAGCACATTGTATCCCACCATTGCACTAATGTACACAGGTATGATTTAATAAAAAAAAATAAATAAATAAAAGAAAGATAACAAACTTTGTCTTGGGTTTAGCCAATGATTATCAATATATTAATCTATATTTGGCATTTGCACAGCAGGTCTGCCACCATCTTTGGATGCCACACCCAAGGTAGACATCTCTCTTCTATTTTGAATCCCCTGAGGCCTCTACGGTTGCTCCAAACATGTAGCCACTATCAACCACTTGGAGTTAGCGTGTGAGATAAAACTTATTTTGCCTCTGTATCCTGGACTATACATGGTCAGAGTAAATACAAATGGATGACTTAATGTTCTTAAATTTCACCTGTGTTCATGGTTTTGCTTTGTTGACATCTTAATACTTCCCCTTTTAAAAACCTTTTATTTATTTATTTATTTCATTTATTTTTATTAAATCATAGCTATGTACATTAATGCAATCATGGGGTACAATGTGCTGGTTTCATATACAATCTGAAATATTTTCGTCAAACTGTTTAACATAGCCTTCAGGGCATTTTCTTAGTTATAGTGTTAAGACATTTATATTCTGTATTTAGTAAGTTTCACCTGTATCCTTCAAAGATGCACCATAGGTGTGGTATTCCTCTACTAGGTATATATGCAAATGACCAAAAATCACATTATAACAAAGATATTTGTACCAGAATGCTTATTGCAGCCCAATTCATAATTGCTAAGTCATGAAAGAAGCCCAAGTGCCCATCGACCCATGAATGGATTAATAAATTTTGGTATGTGCACCATGGAATATTATGCAGCCTTAAAGACAGATGGAGACTTTACCTCTTTCATGTTTACATGGATGGAGCTGGAACATATTCTTCTTAGCAAAGTATCTCAAGAATGGAAGAAAAAGTATCCAATGTACTCAGCTCTTCTATGAAACTAATTTATTTATTTTTTTATTGAGACAGAGTTTCACTATGTCACCCTTGGTAGAGTGCTATGGCATCACAACTCACAGCAACCTCCAACTCTTGGGCTTAAGTGATTCTCTTGCCTCAGCCTCCAAAGTAGAGCCTGCCACAACAACCAGCCTATTTATGTATTTATTTTTATTGTTGGGGATTCATTGTGAACTAGGTTACATTGATTACATTTATTACATGACCTTCCTCTTATAATTGTGTCCCTCCCCCAAAAGGTGCTTAAAAAAGTATGCAATTCTAGATTTAAAAAAATAGTTCTAAAAATGGGAAACATTTTCCCCATGAAGCTGCAGAGTAAAATTGGTATCCTTGCTTGGTCCTTGTTTCTCAGAGGCTTGATGAAAAGAAAAATGTAATAAAAATAAAAGCCATTAAAAACATGCATTCATCAGATATGCTTATTTCACAGAGATTTATTAGCTACTTGCTATGTGTTCAAAAATACTTTGATTACTCTGGTGAATTAAGAATTTTCCGTACCTCTGAAGAGCTCACATCCTATCCAAGGAGAAAACCATGGAAGAGACTGATTACAATAATACGTGAGGAGATCTGTGAAGGAGTAATGGACCAGGTGCTAAGGAATAACACAGGAAGAACTGGTTAATGGTGATGGAGGCAAGGAGCTTTCAGTTTGAAGAAGGGACAGAGGGGCAATGAGGGTAAGAGTTAGAAGCAAGGGGCAGAATAGTTTGAAATAATACTGTAGAGTGAAGCAAGGTCCAGGATGTAATAGTCATAAAATTAGTTTAATAAAGTTGGATTTTATTCTGAGAGCACTGGAGATCATTTGAAGAGTTTTAATAATAAGGATAATGGAAAAATTAACTATGGATGTTAAAATTACCACTCCAACTACATTATGCAGGGTGATTAGTCAGGGATGAGGTCTGGTGATAAGCAGAAAAGTAAGCAGGTAGCACAATGATCAGACAAGAGACAATGGTAGGCTAGATTGAGATAAAGTCAGGAAAGATAAAAATAAGCTAATGGAGTTGCATGGTATTTAGCAAATGAAACTAATGGGACTCAGGAGGTGATTAGAATTTAGCAATAAAAGAGAAAGTTGCACAATAAAAAAGTCATTTTTCATTTGATCATAGCAATGAACTAAAATAACATCTATTGAGGTAGAAAAAATAAGAAGCAGGTTTAAAGGACATAGATTATGGCATCAACTTTTCCGGTCTAAGTTTTGGTATTTGTAGAACATTTAAGATGAGATGCCCTCTAGACTGTTATATATGTGAGTTTGAAGGCAAGATATAGGTGAGACATACAAGCCTGGAAGTCATAACCATAAACACTAAAGTCAAGTGTAAGGATGAGATGATCCAAGGCAGGGATATAGAATAAAATAAATTTATTTTGGGTCAGGTGTGGTAACTCATGCCTGTAATCCTAGCACTATGGGAGGCCAAGGAGGATGAAATGCTTGAGCTCAGGAGTTTGAGACCAGCTTGAGCAACAACAACAAGAACCCATCTCCACTAAAAATAGAAAAATTAGCTGGGCATCTTGGCAGGTACATGTCATCACTTGGGAGGCTAAGACAGGAAGATCACATGAGCCTAAGCGTTTGAGATTGCTATCAGTTACAGTGATGCCACGGGACTCCATCCAGGGTGACAAAGTGAGACTCCCTCTCAAAAAGCAAATTACTTTGTTGCAGACATCTGCTTGATTCCTCTATACCTGTTGATAATTCTGATCCTAAAATACTTTTCTTCTGAATTACCCTTTGATTCCAAGACCATGGATCCTCGTTGGCTTTTGGCTTCTGCATTACTTCTTGTACCTCGTCCCATTCTTATGACTATTAAAGAGCCCCTATGCTGCTATGGGGAACAATAACATCAGTCCTGGATTCTAGTATTTTTAATTTTTAAGGAGGACTCCTATCAGAGTGACTAACCAGAGAAGGTTAGAGGAAAACTTCAGAGAAGTGATTTGGTCCTCAAAGTTTCTAAGACTCTTAGGACCAAAGGACCTATTCATACCAAGAGTAACAGACCTTCTTCATTACTGAGTTTTTTAGACACTCTTAAAAAAGCACTTTTGAATTCTTCTCATTTGATATTTATTAATGTTGACCATTTTCATCAACTTGAAATATCTCTTCCCTTAATTTTGTGCAACCATATACTCCATAATTTATTCCTGCCTCTCTGAGTATTCATCAATCCCCTCCTCCTTTGCCAGAACTGAAATTAGTATTTTTCAGTGTTATTTTTACAAAATTCATTTTTTCTGTTATTTCTATATTACATATTTACTTGAGCCATCTTATCAAATATACATGTCTTTCCCTTTCATTGTCATGTACTAAGTCCTGTTAATTTCCCTATTAAAATACCCTCAGCTGCATTCATTCATTCACACTCATCTTCCTTGACATTATCCCACTCTCGTCACCATTGTGTCTTGTCTTATTGTAGCAGCACTTGCTAAATTATCTACTCATCCATAGCACATTCACATTGTTGTTTATCTGCACAAAGCACCATACATCCAAATATGGAAAGAAAGTGATGGAGAAGATTTTTCCCATCTCCATGGCTCTCTCTTTTCTTTAAAGAAGACTTTTCCTCCCCAGAAGGCTCTAGTTTATTCCTTCTTCTATACCAGTTAGAATTGGGTTCCAGTCTGCTTCTGTCTCACCAACAAAAAAGGGGAATAGAATTGGTATAATTGATTAATCAATACAATTTATCCCATGAAGGCAAGGAATAGACTTCTTTAAGAAAATCAGGAACTTGTTATCAATGATGATGAACAGAATGACTGTAGAACAGGAAGCCAACAGCTTCTGCCATGTGGAATAAATAAAAGTTCAGGTGGGAGGCTTTGGAATTAGGCAAAACACATTAGAGTCCACACATGAATCAAATATTCATTCCTTAGCCATCAAGCTTTGCTCTGACTCCTATAGAAACACCACCAAACTCTGATCCAACAGTTGGGAGCAGGACATTAGAAGTAACTGGATGATAAAATGAAAGTGGGAGAAAATAAATTCAGACAACAGTTCATTCTGCAAGGCATTTGTAAAGGGAGCTCCTAACTCTATATATGGTCAGTTAAAATGGTTACATTATTTCCTTGTATTTTAATAATATATTAATTAATGAGTCAACAAATTTAAAAAAAAAGTAGATTTTTTTGTAGTCTCCAATTGCAAATTCTAATCTATCTCATATTTTCCCAGAGAGGTGATTTTACTAATAGGATGCATCAGAAAAACAGCTCAGAAGTGTATTATGAGTAATTATGTTTCAAGACAACTAACTCTCTGGCATACATGGACTCTTGCTGCATTAAATCCCCTTAGGAAATGAACCCATTGTAATACTATGTTAATTCCATTGAATTAAGCTCCGGTAGATGTCCGCGAAATTATGGCCATACTTTTCTTTTTAAATAATAAATCATATTAGTGTTGTATAAAGAACGCCTTGACAAGACTATCTAATATTTGTGTTATTATTTATTGTGTCCAGGGCACCTCTGCACCTATAGGAAATTAGCTTTACTACCACATTACAACTCCTCCAGATGCTGCCGTGATGGTTTTCCAGACAAGAGCAGCCTGTTCTCACTCCTTCAAGGTGGCTTAAAAGAGTTTGTCTGCTCCTGCTGAGCTAGTGTCTGTGAAGTGTGAAGTTTTTAATCTGATCCCTGTTCAGCCTCCAGCATTTAATTTGCAGCTTGGGAATTAGTAGGGGTCTGCCACACAGATCAACAAGGGTAAAAGCTGTGAAGATTTGCCAATATACATTGAAGAAACCTGAGTGGGAAAGAGCAAGCCAATTGCATTGGTAGAAACGGTACACTGGGGCTGAAGAACAGAATCTGCTTTACATTTAGAGAGAGTGCACTCTTCCTGAGTTGTCCAGAGACACCACCAAGCTCCTTTTACGGATGATTCTGAAGTGGGGAATAAATGCAAGGGCACCTTACCTTCCGCTCAAGAAATTAATTCAAGCCAAAGGAAAACAACTGGACAAAAAAGGGGAGAGATTAAAACAAACCTTTACTCCCTCCAAAAAATCAGATAAAAAATGCCTAATACTTCCCCAAGGATTAGAGTTGCAAAATTTGCCATCAAAGAGTAAATACATCTTAATCATTGTTTCTGGTCCTCACCTTCTTATGCAGCAAGAAGGTGAAATTATCCACCCTTGATAGCTACACCAACACATCACATCTATGACCTGCCAGCCAAAGGAGGCCTCCTTCTGCCTCCCATTGATCTAAATCCTACTCTACATCATACCTCTAAGTACGTACATATTTATAATTCTTTTGAAGCTTTCTTGTTTTTTGCAAAACCACAGCACACAATGCCACATTTCTCGCTCATTAAATAATATGTAACATATAAATATTATCATATGTATATTTATATACATGTAATAACATATAAATTATGTATTTTTCATTAGATATTGAAAAATATACATATATGTTTACATACATATAATGACATGCATGAAATAATTCAGAACAATGAATTGACAATGTGTGACACTGAATATATATCACTTTATGACTTCATTGTTTTGAGTTCTCAGACATATGTTTGTTCTTCCTCCACAGTTGAATTATAATTTCAGAAAGCGTAGGCACCCTCTCTAAGAGTTAGACAATCTGGGTGTTGCTGTGGATTTACTGCTAACTTGCTTTGGGGCTTGTTCACATCTTCTACAAAATGATATGCATCTCTTCTGTGGAAAATTCACCTTCTATTTGGTACCTTCATTTTCCACTTTTGCAGTGACGGTGTTGGAGGGAATGAATTTTTCTTTGCAGCTCTTATTTTTATTTGATTTATGATTCTTTTCCTCGTATTTCTAATATAAGTTTACATAATGTTGGATGGATTATAATCCTTCAATAAATATGTGAATTTAATTATGGCAGCTAACTGGACAGATGGATGGAAGAATATCTATCTGTATGAACTGTCTATTTTAAAGTATTTAATTTCTCATTAATTCAATAGAAGATACAGATTGAGTTACAGCTGACTGTTTGCTTTACCCATCACAGTGCTACGAGTAGAACCTCCTGAGACTCTACCATGCTGAAGACATCACAGGACAGAAACTGTTTACCTAAAAAATGAAAAATGAACGTCATTCCGACCTGTTCCCCAGGAGTGCTAATTCCCTTGAAATAGAATTGAATGTAGAATATTTTTTACATAGTGCTATGTAGACAATAGAAAAAGAAACATTCCAAACCACTTTTTTTCAAAGGTAAAAGGCACCCACTATTTTCCATTCAACAATCACAAAATGAAAATGTCTCCCAGACATATCAGAGTCGATTAAAACCCATAACCCCCAAGCTCCTTTTGCACTCCATTGCTTGCTGGTCCATTTTTCACTTTACCTTAGGCTTTTGACAAGTCATATTAAAGAAAGGGTGTGAGAATAGCTCTGGTGTCAAAGCTTACCTCTCTCTCTCTGGAGCACACCATGTCATGTAGACAGGTGAGAAATGACCCTATTATTGCTTCTAAGAACACAGAATGGCCAACACTTTACAACAGAGCTAATTTCCTTGAAGAAGTCTATTCCACAGATGGACAGTGTCTACTTGTCTTGCTTACGTGCAGAGTCACGCACACCATCAGTCACATCACTCAGTACAGGAGAAATAGTTAGCCTTATACGATTGCTAATTGTTAGACATTGTATTCATTTAGTATTTGTTCATTGGTTAAGACACCATGACTTCTTTTGGGGGGGCTCTAAGTCTATGTTGGTAATTCCTGCATTGTTGTATTAACTTTTAATATCAAATGGAGTAGTATAATATAAAATGCATTATGGATTGTCTGGGTTGTTTCCAGACTATTCTATGTCTGTTTGCTGATCAGCAACCTGTTTTCCCATGATAGCACAGATCACCCAACATGTACCATAACTGCCATGTGCCCTGTTTGCTCACTGATGAGAGCAAACCAGGGCCAACCAGAACACCTAGATCCCATTTTAGTTGAATCTACTCTCTAGAACAGTCTTTGTCCTCTGGTGGAAGCATTCCTACTCTGAACATCAAGGTCTCTGAATCTATAGGGTGATTAAATCTGAAAGCTAAAACATCACCAGCAGGTAATTAGGGATAATGATAAGCAAGGTGACCCCCCCTTCTGTTCTTTGATTCCTAATCTATCCATACATCCTAAATATGCTATATGTAGGGTAGCACAGCACCCCGACATGATAAAACATTATCATTCTAAGCTAGAGCTTACATAATCTTTTTCATTTTACCATTCCATCCTTGTTTTTGCTATAATTGTTATCTAATGAGATACATAATAAAAAAATACATAAAAATTCCAATAGATATCATTGCCTCATTTGTTCTTTCCTTGAAGAGGGAATATACTTTACGTGAGTTTACATGATATGAAAAGCATTCAATAAGTTCACAAGTGAAATCTCAGGTAAAAGAACGATAGACTAGAAAAGAAGCACACAATGACCCCTATGTTTTTGAAGTTAGAATAAATTACTATTTTCCACTGGATGAATGGTGTTCCACTTTAACCAAACTGTAGCAATGTGACATTTTTCTCCTATCAAGATATTATCATACAGGGTCCAAATGTTTGTTGTTGCTGCTTGAAAGATTAACAGTGAGGAAAGAGAAATCATCATGAAAGGAAGTCCCAGTCACTAAAACTACACATAGTTTTCACGACTATCTAGTTCACAAATATTTTGAGAAATTTCCATAGAGCTGAGGAAGAAAGTTAATTATTACCCTGTCAATCTCTTCTTAACAATGTACTTTCTCAGGAAGAGTAGTGCCTAAATATTTATCTGGAAAACAAATATTAGCAAATTCTGGGACTATCTCGAGATCTATTCAAATAAGTCTTTTATAGGTATCTGTTACAAATTCTAGCTTCTTCCAAGTTCCTGACCATTCATCAAAATTATTACTATATAACTTGTAAATTTCTGGTAGGTTTTACCATCCCAGTGTTTCCTAATGCTTACTTCTGATTGGGCTTGGAAGGTATTTGCCATCAGCTTTCACTGGATGCCAATTCATCATGCAGATCTATGACATGTGACAATACAGTTCCCAAACCCATCATACAGAAAGCACTACATACCTCATTGCTAAATATCACCACAGTCACCTTTGACATAATCCCCTTGGGAAGCTGTGTACTGATGCCAGTGCCTAGTCCATCCTTCAAAGCAATTTAGGAACTCTTTCTCTGGAATAGCCATCAGAGCTGTCATCATAGTACCTTTGATGTCTTGAATGTCATCAAAATGTTTTCCTTTCAATATTTCCTTTATCTTTGAGTAAAAAAAAAGTCACTGGGGGCCAGAGTTGGGAGGGGGTTCCAATACAGATGTTTGTTTACTAGCTGAAAACTCTCTCACAGATAGTGCCACGTGAGCTGGTTCATTGTGGTGACGTGAGAGCCAGAGTTGTTGGTGCAAAGGTCAGCTCATTTTCACCTAACTTGTTCACACAGCCTCTTCCTTACTTCCAAATAACAAATTTGTCTGATATCCACTGTGCACTTTGATGTTTTGTTTCAGGGTTGTATTGTTCATCACCAGTGATAACATGGCCTCAAACATCATCTTGCCTCTCCAAAAGGTCTTGACAAACTTTCACTCTCCTTTGATTTTGTTCATTGGTGAGTTCCTTTGGGACCATTTTTTCACACATCTTTTTCATGCCAAGATTTTCAGTTAAGATATTCCTGTTTCTCTATTTATGTTTACTGGGTCTGCTGTGCTTCTTACAGTTAGGTGAATATCTTGACACATAGTTTGATGATTTTGTGCAATGTTTTTGTCAGTTCTGCTCATTACTGGCTGCCCTGACCTCTCTTCATCAGCGACACTTTCTCCTCATTTAAGCCACTAGTACACTGACATTTTCTTTGGCATTTTCCTGATAAACTTGGACTAACATGTCCTCGATTTCAGTTACACTCTTGCCATGTTTAACAAGAAATTCACAAATATTTGTTTATTGCTCTAATTCAAACTTTAGCATTCTCATGATGGCACACAAAAACACATGACAATAATGAACACCAGTCATCAAGAACCCATCACATGTTGACATGAACACAGCTATGAGACTGATTGTTGTACCAAGGATGTGAAACCTTACCGAGCTATTTGTACAGTGCTACCAATGTAAGCACATGGTGGCAATTTCACAAAATTAATTGTTAGACATTGTATATGAAGACCACTTTGATATTTTTTCTTCTTGACAATAGGTCATAGGTAAATGCCCAGAAAGCTATAATTGTAGACTAATGGAGAGGCAGCATTAAACTAAGAATAGCCATTGCGATTACGTATGATCCCGTGTCCCTGGTGCCTTCTTGATTTGGATGTATCACTTTCCTATGATATCATATGATTATGAAAGATTGCTAGGCATACTTAACCTCATGGAGTGATAAATTAAGTAATGAACATTTTATCATGGGCAACTTGGGCTACATAATTATGCATTTATTGTCTCTTAGAATTGGGTCAGAGAGAAACTGTATCTCAGTATCTCATCCCTAAACTGGAAGACTTTCTGGTCATTTGGCTATTGGGTAAGAGCAGCACACCAAAATGTGGTTTATTTTCCTCTCAAAATTCAAAGATGCATGACAAGCATTGAATATATTTTTCAGTTTGGTGGTGAGGCATTATACCTTGCAGGCGATATTCTAACAATGTCTTAGATTATTGGATTGAACATTCACTCAAGTGACATATATCTAGATGATGTGTGTGTATCTCTGACCTTATGTGCACATGTCATGCCGAGGCATTAATGATACCACTATTTTCTGCTTTCTAGGTCCTATCTACATGATGTCATCATTATACTCAATCTTCAGAATGTCCTGTGGGTTGACGAGATCCTCAAGGCTAACAGCAGACTAAATTGGGCAACATAGCTAAAAAGATGACATAATCCCACACATAACAGTAAAAGTGTACAGTCCTTGTGGCCAAACACAGAGCTACTCTAGTATTTTTATTTTATGAAATAGAATGAAAATCATATTTGGCAGGTCAATAACAGTGTCAAGAAGTCAACAGCTATTTTGAATATCCCCAAAGAGGAAAATAGATCTGGAACATTAGCTTCAATCAGAGTCATACTGTGATTAATGTGAGAGCAATTGGTGGAATGCCCCACTTAGTTCTTCTTTCAAAAAAGGACTTGATGCCCAATCGCAAATAGTGTGCTCACCTGATGGCTTCCAGCTGACAATACAAACAGTTTCCATTTTTACTCTTAAAATGAGACTATACTCTTCTCTGGCCAGCCCAGTAAATGACTTAACAAAATGGTGAATGGCAACAGAGCCTAGCTGTCTTTGCCCTTTGTGGCATGGTACATAGGCAATCTTTGTCATGGAGCTCCTTGTTGGGTTAGAAAGAGATTTTGTTAATCTGCATCATGATCTCATGGATTATCTCTCCTAGTCCTTTTTCTTCTTCCTTTTCTTTTACAGATATTGTGCCCCAATAAATCGTTTGCACTTCTAAATCCATTTTGGTCTCTACTTCCTAATAATATAACTTAATTATCCCTATAATTTCCTGTCTTTTTCTAGAAATTTTCTATCCTCTGCACTCTGTCTCCTGAGCTAGATACTTAAAAGATGTGGGTTTCATTTTGTTTTATTTTTTTCTTAGTAAAAATCATCATCTCTTTAAATTTTTTTCAAGGGAGGGCAATTTCTGTGTGGCTTTTTAAAATAACACAAACTGTGTGGGGGTTGGTTGTTTGTTTTAGGGATAAGATATTGCTTCAGATGTACATTTTCATAGGAAGAGTTAGCACTGATGTTCCCTCCTTGGCCTTTCCTGGAATAATAATTGTCAGTCTGTGAATTACAACACCTGTCTGGAGAAGCTTCTGGGTTCTGAGTCTGTATGTAGGAAACACACACTAGGATTATACAGATGTGTTTTTTATCTATCAAAAATGATTCTCTCAAATTTTTGGTGATATTTAGCACACTGGTCCCATTTAAAACTGAAATACGGAAAGTTGATTAGTAATGTTTTAGGTGTAGCCAAGGCTTGTGAAATGGTGGACTTGACTTTAGGGTGACTTTATTGACCTGCTTCTTAGGAAAAGCATCTATCTGTTTCTATACAGATTTTCTTTCAAGTTAGTCAATTTACCCAGAGAAGATACATCCTTCCTTAAAGTTTAAGTCTGGTTGGCAACATTTTAGAAGCCGAGAGGGGAAAAGGAGTTATGGTCTCATTTTTCAATTTAATCACACTGATTTAATTATGACAGGCCAGCCCTCAGCTGGTCCTAATTTCATGAAGCTCAGACTCTCTCTGTCTCACCCTCTTTCAGGAAGAATCCTCTAGTTTCTTTTTTGGAGTGGAAGAGCATATAGATGTCTAAATGATTCTTCGATAGACTATCACCTAATCATAAGGTCTTTAGCCAAATATCCAGCCTCTATCTTCAGAAGTACAGAGTGGCCATAAACCTAGCATGCAATTTAAATTTGTGGTTCTGTGTTGGTAATACCCTCCCTTTGGGAATTACCCACACCAACTTAGGTCTCCTTGTTATCTGGCCTGCTAAGTCAGTTACTGCTCACCAGACATCTTATTACTGTCATCTCTTTTTTCTTTTCGTCCTTGCCGGTTATATCTTACTGCTTTTCCACCAACATTCAGGTTAGAAACATCAGTGTCCAAAATGCTGTGTAAGGAATAAATGTCCTCTGCTTATATCTGTTACTCATTTCAGAAATAAAGCCCCTAACCTAAGCATCAAATTGGACAAATACAAGTAAATTCTTGAACACCAGCTGTTGGATGGAGTTCCCAGAGACAAGTCAGGGCAGCCTGGAAGAAAGGATCTTCCACCAAGTATGACCCAGTAACAAAAGCTTTAAATATCTGAGACTCAATTGCTGCATGGCAAACCAATGTGAGATTTTGGAGGGACCTATCATACTGTCCTAGTGCTCCAGGAATCTTCACGTAAGGCTATCACCTCATACTCAAGGAACCATGGGGTTGGTGAGTGGTTTTCTCCACAGTTTAGTCTCTGAAGAAGCCAACCTTCATAAAAATAATTAATTAATAATGATAATAATAATAAAAGTAAGAATGAAATAAAGAACTGTATTTTTATCATCAACCACGGAATAGTTTCCTTTTGCAATATTAGTAAATACGACATTGGAAAAATTCTTCATTTGCAATTTGATTTGAGAAACTCCGAGATAAATAAGTGGAAATGTGTACAGTTCTGGTAGGATTTCTCATCACTTTCAATAATGTTAATGTAATGAAGTGGAAAGTGATAGAGAAAGAGTGAAAAGGGCTTTTGAGCCTAAAATTCTAAGTTTACCATGATTTGATTCAGGTCTAGTGTGTAAAATTGAAGGTCCCAGTAAAAGGCAGCCAATTTTTGAAAATGTCAGGCCAGGCACCTGGGACTGGTGACTTCTAGTGAGAGGAACTTTTGTATTCAAGTTTCTTGTCTTCAAGTTTATACTATATCTAAACTGATGAAGGCGGGTGAAATTTCTGAAATAACATTGTATTTCATCTGATATTTAGGGATTTAAGGAAAAGATAATAAATAAGATCATGGGTTAGATTTCAGAGGAGATAATGCTGGGTCACCTTTGGATTACACCATTTAATACCAAATGACCTTGAATAAGTCATTTGATCTTAAACACAAATTTTATAGTCTATAAAATGAAAATAAAATCTATTTCATGAGTTCGTTATAATGATAACCTGAAAAAATATATAATAACTACCTGAGTATAATAACCACATGTAATGATCATTTAATGAATTATATGTTTTACATTAGCACTGTTTTCAATATGAGTATTGTTCAAGAAATAATAAAATAATGCAAGTCAGATTATAGTTAAATATCTAACTGGGAGGTTCAGAGGATAAAGCAGCTTCTATTGCTCATATCCACAATTAATAACCCTAATATTTCTCAATTTCTCTTTATAACTAAGCTTCTAGATAAAGGATGGATATTGTCTACATTTTTGTAGTTTCTATTTTAGCTCTTACACCTTTTACTTCCCAGACAGAATGTTTGTAAGGTCATGAATGACCTCTATGTTGATAAATCCAGTAGACATTTTTCGTGGCATCTTACTTGATTTTTAGCAACATTCAACACAGCTGGACCTCTCTTGTCTTTCTGTGTGTTTCTGATTTTTCTCCTCACTGCAACCACAGCCCCAAGCAGTATCTGTTAGAATGATGTGCTGTTTAAGAGCAGAATAGGATTAGTAAGAAAAGCTTTGGTTTGGAATCAAATAGACTGAGGTTGAAATCTGCCTACCTCTTCTTTTGACAAAAGTTATTAATGATCTACCATATGCCAGAAAGGTACTAGCCTAACCACCAGAGGTTTGCCCTTAGCCTCTTTTCTTCTTATTTTGCATCCTAGGAGATACCCTCATTTTAATAACTACAATTCTGAAATCTATACCTTTTGCCAACACTGCTTTCTAAGCTTCTAACCCACACATGTAACTGCTTCCTGGAAATCATTATGTGGATATCTCAAAAAAGGAATTCATCATCTGTAAACACACCCTGAATCTGTTCCTCTTCTGATTTCCTATCTTAGGAAATGGCATCAGCAATCCCCGACTTCTTCCCTTCTCTGGCATCAATTCAATGTAGCCCTCAGTTCTGTCTATTCTACTTCCTTAGAGTCTCTAAAATTTGTCACCTTCACTCATTTATTTACTTATCCTGAGTTTGTTCAATGCCTTTTTAGGGCTACAACCTGTCCTAGATTCTATGTGAGGCTATAAACATGTTAATTTGATTGATTGTGGGACTCATTATACAAGGTATACATATATCAAAATACCATGTTGTACATCTCAAATATACACAATTTTTATTTGTTAATCATACCTCTTTAAAGTTTGGGGGGAAGATAAACCAAGGCCTTTCAAAATATCTGTGATAAAGAATTAATTTTATTTTGTTTGAATTTCCAATCAGTTACAGAAACCTACAATGAAAATTAATTATTGAAGTAATAAAATGGAAAAGGGGCATACAAAATGCAAGCCCCAGTTTTTTATTATTAGATTAAATATACATAAAATTATTCACCATATTGCTACAAAAGTTTTTAAATTCTTCTTTCAACTTGTACCTCAATGCAGACCAGTACAAATTTGGAAACTGGCATTATCCGTGGACTATAGTTTGAATACTACTGAGAAGAAAGAGCCTGATTGCTTTTACATTTAAAACAAAATGTTTAAAAATAAAATGCCACTGTACATTTACTAGAATGGCCAAAATATAAAACACTCACAACACCAAATGCCAGCAAGGATACAGAGCAACAGAACTCTTACCCATTGTCGATGCAAAACAAAATGGTACAGCCTCTTTTGGAGATAGATTGACAGTTTCTTATAAAATTAAATATCGTCTTGTCATATGCTCTAATTATGGCCAATCCTTAGGTTTTATCTAAAAGAGCTGAAAGCTTACATCTACACAAAAACTTGAACATGGATATATATATAGCACCTTTATTCCTAATTGTCAAAACTTAGAAGCAACCAAAATGTCCTTCTATAGGTAAATGGCTAAACTGTGGTACATTCAAACAACAGCACATTATGCAGCACTAAAAATAAATGAACTATCAAGCCATTAAAAACATAGAGGAAACTTAAATGTGTACTACTCAGTGAAAGAAGCCAGTTTGAAAAAGGGTACATATGACTTGATTCCCACTGTATAAATGTATTAGTCAACTTTGCATTGCTGTAAGGGAATACCTGAGGCTGGATAACTTATAAAGAAGTTGATCATGGGTCTGCAGGCTGTAGAAGACATGGGGCTGGCATCTGCTCCTGGAGAGGACCTCATGAAGCTTTCACTTATGGCAGAAGGAAGAAGGGAGCTGGAATGTTGGGAGAGGATAGCAAGAAAGATAATGTGGGGGTGTCCAGGCTCTTTTTAACAACTCTCATGAGCCAATGCACTGAGAACCCATCATCACTGACGGGGACTCCACATAGCCGTTCATGAGTGATCTGCCTCCATGGCACCTCCCACCAGGCCCCAGCTCCAACATCCAGGATCAAATTTCAACATGAGTTTGGAGGAACCACACATTCAAACTATGTCAGCGACATCCTGAATAACGCAAAACAATGAAGACAGTGAAAATGTCCGTGGTGGCCAGTGGTTCGGGTAAGAAATGAAGAGCCGGAGAAGAGGGATTGTCAGGGCAGTGAAATACCCTGTATAACACCACTGTGGTAGATCCTTGACATTCTACATTTGTCCTAACCCATGAAATACACCACACCAAGAGGGAACTCTGATGTAAATGACGGACTTTGGGTGATTGTAATATATCAATTATAACAAATATTACACTCCACTGGAGAACGCTGATAATGGGCAAGACAACATGTATGTAGGGAAAGAGAACATATGAGAAATCTCTATTTTCCTCTTAATTTTGCTGTGATCTCAAAACTAAATAAATACAATTTTATACAAGTTCATATGTATCTATGTGTGGGTGCACATGCACTTGTCTTATGCCACAAATCAATGCTTATGCAGAATCAATTAGTAGAAACGCATGTAAGTAGAAAAATTAGGATTCTCATCTTCATCCTCTGCTAGTCTCTCTCAAAAGTTTGTGTGTCATTCATATCGTTCTAGAATTTTTTATATATTTTCAAGCATATTTACTTCTATCGAAATGAATGAGATTATAGCATGCATATTCTTCTTTAATTTGCTTTTCGTATTTAATGAAACATACATTGAGGACATCATCATTAACATATAAGGATCTTCTTTCTTTACAATTGCTGAATAATATTTAGTTAACTCACATGAAATTGCCAATATTCAATTGCTTTTAACCTATAAAGTGGCCATTTCCGATGGTCCATTGTCATATTGTATCGTGTGACCACACCACAACTGACAGGAGCAATCCTCTACTGGTGTTCATTTTTGTTGATTCCAGTATTTTATATGTAACATATTTACAAACTTGAAAGATACCACTTAGGACACATTTACTGGGAGCTACAGAGGAAACAGTCTGTACCCTAAAATTTTACATTTTTGTAAGAAATTAGAAACAAACAGAAAAGATTAAAAACAAAAAGCTATACCTAGGTTGACGGTTAGCCTTGAGGAGTCTGAATCTATTGGGAGAATATTATTAATGTTATGGAGTTTTACAGCACATTATAAGGACAGACTAATAGTTTCACATGTATAACTGCAAATGACTTCAAGTAGTAGAGAAAGTACTCATAAAATTCATCATAGTTGGCTCATAGAGAGGAAACACTGAAAATATCTCTATACAAGCTGCACAAAAACTGGTAAACAGCTAGCTATAAAGGTTATCTGTATGATAAGCTGTAGTATTTGTTTGCTATCAATGAAATGGTCCAAAATAAACTTCTGAGATAATGGCAAAACCTGGTATTTCCTATTTAAAAACAGCAGCTGGAAGTATATACATATATATTTTTTTTTATCTGAGCAAAACTGTACAGGATAAATTTGTACAGTTTACATTTCACGGACAACAAAATCTTGAGCTCAAGGCACTTGAGAAACCCAAGGCTAATCAGAACTCCACTGTCATTACAACTCTTTCTTGCTTTCTTTCTATCCCTTCCTCCCTTCCTTCTCTGTCTTTCCTTCTTCCCTTCTTCCCTCCCTCCCTCCCTCCCTCCCTCCCTTCCTTCCTTCTTTCCTTCTTTCTCTCTTTCCTTTTTTTCAATTTCAGGTTAATGTGAGGGTACAAACAACCAGGTTGAAATATTTGAACTTATTACATAGTTATGTCCCCTACTCAAAAAGGTGTGCCAAACACACCCTCATCCATCCCATTCAATGAGAACACCCATCCCTTGTACCCCATCCCTCCAACTTGAATTGAAATGTGTTTTACTCCTATGTGGCTGTGTATTAGTTTGTCTACTGGCTTCATATTTAATCAAGTTTTTTCCATTCTTGTGATCCTTTACAAAGAAGAATGTCTTTCAGCTCCTTCCAGGTTAATACAAAAGATGTGAAGTCACTGTCTTTTTTATGGCTGAATAGTATTCCATGGTATGCATATACAACAATTTCTTAATCCATTCCTGGGTTGATGGGCATTCAGGTTGTTTCCACATTCAGGCAATTATAAATTGAGCTGCGATAAACAATCTAGTACAAATGTCCTTACAATAAACTGATTTATTTTTCTTCTGGGTAGATGCCTAGTAGTAGGATTGTGGGGTCAAATTGGAGATCTAATTTGAGTTCTTTGAGGATTCTCCATGCTTCTTTCTAAAGAGGCTGTATTAATTTGCAGTACCACTAACAGTGTAAAAGTATTCCCTTCTCTCCACATCCATGCCATATCTGCAGCTTTGGGACTTTGTGATGAGGGCTAATCTTACTGGGGGTAGGTGATATCTTTTACTATCTATGTAGTTAATGGTGATATATATATTTTTTAATTTTTATTAAATCATAGCTGTGTACATAAGTGCAATCATGGGGCACAATGTGCTGACTTAATATACAATCTGAAATATTTTCATCAAACTGTTTAACATAGCCTTCAAGGCATTTTCTTAATCACTATATGAAGACTTTTGTATTCTGCATTTAGTGTTTATGGTGTGATATATTAATACTTGTATTTTCTTCTCCATTCAACAAGATAAAGATGTGTACTTCAGTGAAAGAGGTTGAAGCTAACCAGCTTTCTATTTTTTTGAGGTTGTTTTTATTTTTATTATTTGAAATTGAATAATTACTGGAAAAATAATATCTCTGGTTGTGTGATTGTCCTTTGAACCCAAGTAGCTCTTTTTTTGCGGGTAGATATTTAAGCAAAAAGAAAAGACATGAAAAACCTGAACTTCAGGATTTTCTATTTCCTATAGATAATAAATGGAAATAGTCCATTTTGAAACTGCTACGCATGTGCTCATTGCCTGTAGTCATGACTGCACTGTTAACCCAGAAGCTGCTGACTTCAGGGATACAGAGGACGTCCTCACAAAATTCATCGATTCTATTTGCAATGTTCACATTCGAGCAATTCAGGATTTTTTAACTGTCCTTTTGAAATACTGTTGCTATGATTGTTAGTCCTGTGTCTAATGAACAGAAGGTATTTGATTTCAGAATAATAGTTTGGCAAAATGAGGAAACTTGGTAACTACACTGTTATCCAGAGTGACCAACATTAATTTTAGATTCACAGTAAAAGCAGTTGGCTCTGGAAAATGAAGGAGCTTTTGCAATTGTTCTGTGTGTAGTACATTATTGGTTAACCTTATGTCAGGATTATTTTTTTCTATTTCTATGAAGAGTGTCATTGGAATTTAGGTGGTGATTACATTGAATCTGTAGATTCCTTTAAGCAGCATGCACATTTTAACAATATTGATTCTTCCAATTCATGAGTATGGCATATGGACTATCTTTCCATTTAGTTGTGTCCTCTTTAATTTCTTTTATCAATGTTTTACAGTTTTCATTGTAGGAATCTTTCACTTCCTTCATTAGGTTTATTCCTAGATATTTTATTTGCACCTACTATAAATAGGAGTACTTTCCTGATTACTTTTTCAGATTGTTGACTGTTGGCCTATAGAATTGTGACTGATTTTTCTATGTTGGGATTTTGCATCCTGAAACTTTACTGAACTTGTTTATCAGTTCTCATATATATTTTTAATGGAATTTTTAAGTTTCCTTAGATATATAAGATCATATCATCTGCAACCAAGGGTAATTTGACTGCTTTCTTTCCAGTTTGGATGCTCTTTCTTTCTTTTTCTTGTCTAATTGCTTTACCTAGAACATCTAGCACTGCACTGAATAACACTGATAACAATGGGCATCCTTGTCTTGTTGCAGATCTTAAAGGAAGGGCTTTCAGATTTTCCCCATTCAGTATTATACTAGCTGTGAGTCTGTCACATTCGGCATTTATTGTTTTCGGGTTAAGTTCCTTCTATACCCAGGTTCTTGAGAACTTTTATCATGAAGGGATGTTGAATTTTATCCAATGCTTTTTCTGAATTAATTGGAATAATCATATGATTTTTGTCCTTTGTTTTGTTGCTATATCACATCGATTCATTTGTGTATGTTGAATCATCCTTGTATCCCTGGGATGAATCACATTTGGTCATGATGAATAATCATTTTAATGTGTTGTTGAATTTTGTCTGTACTAGGTGGAGGATTTTTGTATCTACATTAATCAGAAATATTGACCTATAGTTTTCTTTTTTGTTATGTCTTTGTGTGGTTTTGGTGTAAGACTGAGAGAGGTCTAATAAAATTATTTTCAGATTATTTCTTTCTCCTTAATTTTTTTGAATACTTTCAGTAGAACTGGATGTTTGGTAGAAGTCATCACCTAAAGCCATCCTGGGCTTTTCTTTGATAGAAGGCTTTATATTATTGCTTCTATTTGTTTTTGCTTTATTCAGGTTTTATATTTCTTCATGATTCACTTTTGGTAGGTTGTATGTGTCTAGGAATTTATTTATTTTTTTCTAAGTTTTCTAATTTATTGGCATATGGTAGTGTTACCAGAATTTCTTTCTTCAGAAGATCCCTGGTCTCAGGGATTCAAAGAATGAACCCACAGACCACAGATCAGTGGTAAGATAGGATTTATTAGCCAGAAAAGAATACAGAAAAAGTACCAGAGCACCTGGTGGAAGGAAAGAACCAAGTCTGAAAACTCCCCTCTCCGCCTGGGTTCTTTAAGGGTCTATATAGGTACATGGGTCTATTGTAGCTACATATAGCCAGGACTTGGTAGCAAATGAATGGTATGGTCCCATCACTGGGGCAAGATCAGTGCATAATATTAATGAATGGATACGGTCTCTTCATGTAATTGTCCAAGCCTAGGAAACTTACATGCAATTGCCTAGGCCTAGGAAATGGGAGAACCCTGTTCATCCCTGAATGGGGGAACCCTCTATCAACCCTAGGCCTGTGAAATGCTCACAAGGGCATAGCACAGCCAGAGGAGGGCTCTCCAGGTGGAAGGGTGGTTCTGGGGCTGACACGGGCTGCAGTGCCAGCTGTGCCATGGACTCCCTCAGCTTCCTAGGAACCCAGGGGCTTCCTCCTCAGTGTCCTCTCTCTACCACACTTGGTTCTCCAACCCTCCCCTCCCAGTATCTGCTGTCCTAACATCCCGGGGACTAGCAGAAAGTGGGTCAAGTAATCCCAGGCAGCTGGTGTGGCCCAACCAGGGCGCCTCCCACCCTGTATCCTAGCTCATGGTTGTCTCTAATCATACTTTGGATTTCTTCAGTTTCAGTCGCAATGTCTATTTTTCATCTCTGACTTATTTCTTTAGGCTTTCTCTCTCTTTTTTGTCTTAGTCTGGCTAAAAATGTGTCAAATTTGTTCAGTTGTGTTTTTTTTGCTTTTTTTTTTTTTTTGGCTAGCATGAAACGAAATTTATCGAGGAGGGAAAACATAGGCTTACAAAATAAGACATAAAGTTTACAAAGCAGGACACATTTGCCATAGACAGTGAACAGATTTTGTTTAACTTTTTTAAAAGTCCACTTTTGGTTTTGTTCATCTTTTGTACTTTTTATTGTGTTTTCATTTTCATTTATTTCTGCTTTGATCTTTATTATTTCTTTTCTTCTACTAATTTTGGATTTGGTTTGCTCTTGTTTTACTAGTTCTTTTGAGAAGCATCATTAGGTTGTTCATTTGAAGCTTTTCAACTTTTTTTGATGTAGTGATTTATTGCTACCAACTTTCCTCTACTAGGAAAAGCCTAGCCTCTACTAGCCTCTTTGGCTATAGCCCATAGGTTTTGATTTTGTTTTAATTTTCCTTTGTTTTGAGAAAATTTTTAAATCTCCTTCTTAATCTTTCTAGTGACCCACTGGTCATTCAGGAACATATTGTTTAATTTCAGTGTATTTATATAGTTTTCAATGTTCCTCTTGTTATTGATTTCCAATTTTATTATATTGTGGTCAGAGAAAATATTTAGTATAATCTTAATTTTTTAATATTTTTTAAGACTTTTTGTTTTGTGACCTAACATGTGGTCTATCCTTAAGAATGATCAATTAGCGTATGAAAAGAACATGCACTCTGCAGCCATTGGATGAAATATTTCGTAAGTGTCTACTATGTTATTTCATCTATAATGCACATTAAGTTCAATTTGTTTTTGTTCTTGTTTTTCTATTTCAATGATTGGTCCAATGCTGAAAATGGAGTGTTGACGTCTCCAATGTTATTGTATTAGGGGCTATTTCTCCAATAATATTTGCTTTATATATCTGGGTGCTCCAGTGTTGAGAGCATATGTCTTTTTAATTTTTATATCCTCTTGCTAAATTGATTCTTTTATCATTATATAATAATCTTCTTTTTTGTGTCTTTTTTATAGTTTTGAGTTTGAAATCTATTTTACCTGATGAAATTGTAGTTATACTCTTGATCTTTGGTTTCCATTTGCATGGCATATTCTCTCCACTCCTTTAGATTCAGCCCATGTGTATCTTTATGCGTGAAATGTGTTCCTTGCAGACAACATATAGTTGGCTCTTTTCTTTTTTTAATCCAATCAGTCATTCTATGTCTCCTTTGATTGGAGAGTTGAATGTATTAACTCTCACTGTGAAGAGGCTATTAAAAGATCTGAAATACTAAACATTAATTACTTAAGAAAGGTTGTTTTTACTTTCTGTCAGAAAAACTTGCTGATGGAATATAAAAATATTTTAAAAAGAAAAAAAAACAACAGAGGCACTATTATGGTGTTACAGGCAAAAATCCAAATAGTGTGGTATCTTAAAACAACAGTATATAAAACAGAACAGAGGTCAGGGCATAGGTTCTGTGCTTTATTGAGCACCATTGCCTGTTTAATCATCTCAGGTCAAAGAGAATCTGGCTATTGGCCTATTTGTGCTGACTTGGGTTATACCAAAGTGTTAAGTGTCTTTGTGGATCATGACTCCTGTAGTCAAGTTTTAGAACTCTTGTTCCTAAAAGAGGAAATCACCTTGGAAGGCTATTCAAAAACAAATCTTTGAGCTTTTCAAAAATATATTTTAATTTACTAAATGTGTATATGTATAGTGCAGTAACAATTTCTTATTGAGAATTAATCACACGAGGACTGAGCGTTCTGGAGACAATCCACCATGTGGCTCTCTTCTGTAAAGTCTGTGGTCCAGTTTTCATGGAGAATAAGGATATAGAATGGATTTTATGTCAGGAAAGATGGGCACATAGTCTTTATAACTAGAACACTACGTAACAGACTGCTTTTATCATATTATATAATTCTACTTAGGATAAAGATGTATCTTTCTTTATACTTTTTCCTGCATAAATCTTTGTGCAATCTGATTTCCGTAAAGCAGAGTCTCACTCTGTCACCTAGGCTAGGTAGGGTGCCTCATCGTAGCTCATTGCAACCCCAAAGTCCTGGATGGGCTCAAGAGACCCTCCTGAGTAGGTGAGACTACAAGTGTGCATCACCACTCCCAGCTAAATTTTCTTTCTTGCTTGCTTGGTTTTTTTTAGAGACAGGGGACAGGTGTGTCTTCCTCTTGATCAGGCTGGTCTCAGACTCCTGTCCTGGCTTCCCAGAATGTTCAGATTATAGGCATGAGACATTGAACTTAGCCTCTTTCTTGATGCACTGTTTTCCTTAGTATGTTGTGTGAAACATGTTGCATAGCTAATGGAGGAAAAAAAAATCAAAATGTTCTAGAAGGCTGAAGCAGGTGGATTGCTTGAGCTCAGGAGTTTGAGAACAGACTGAGTTAGAGTGAGACCCTTTCTCTAAAAATAGCCGGATGTTGAGGTGGGTGCTGTAGTCCCACCTACTTGGGAGGCTGAGGCAAAAGAATAGCTTGAACCCAAGAGTTTGAGGCTACTATCGATTATGATGCCACACACTCTACGGGGGCTGACAAAGTGAGATTCTTTCTCAAAAAAAAAAAAAAAATTGAAGGGATTAATTGGTCAATCAAGTTTCCTTCCTCCTACTCTGCTGTATTAAAAGTACAGAAATGTTTTAAGCAAAGAAACTTGTTTAGTTTTTATTTTAGTGTTAGTCAAATTATTTTTAAGCTAGCTCTTTCTATAAATATTTATCCATTTTATTCTTATTTTCAATTTTCATTAACATTCCAAAACCCTAGAACATAGGTTAGGAAACTTTTTCTAAAGTCATGCAGACTTTCACTCTAAGTGGAATCTCGCTGAATTTAAAATTTGAAATTGCTCACCTCCTTTCCCTTTCGTTTTCTCTCAACATTCTTTCTAGTCTTTCTAGTCTCCCTGGATATATTACATACTCACTATTCTCTAATTTCCATGAAGGAAAGGTAGAATTTGTAAATTTACACTCATTTGTTTCTTGAATATTGGAATGGGCACTTATTTGATTTAAGCAATGTGGATTCAAATAGCAAATCAGCTCTTGACCATCTATGTAACTTTGCCAAGCTTGATCTTTAGATTTTTAACCAATACAAGAGAAATAATATGTCACTATCTACTTCATAGAATTAATGTGATGAGAAATCCAAGATTTGATGAATAAGGGCTAAATTAGTGGTAATGACTTTCAGAACATTAAAATCAGGGATCATCAAACTATGTCCCAGGGGCCACATGCAGCCAGCCCAGGACATTTATCCAGCCCGCGGAGTGTTTTTGCCTCCGCTGCCTGTCCTGTTTAGCAGCGGACTCATCCCAGGCCCGCAAAATCTGTTAGCGGAAAAACCATTGGTTGCATTCCCAAACAAAACGTGTGTGTATTCACTGGAAAAGTTGCAAAAGGAGTTCCAATTTAGATTTTAAGAGCTTCATCTCCATGAACAGGACATACAGCTTTTCCATAACCCATTTTCTATTGACATTGAGAATGTAGAGGTCATCCCTGAAGTTGCTGCCCTGGCCTCTGGCACCGCCTTGGGCCGGCATCTCCTGCAGGCAGGAGCCAGGCGCTGCAGGGTGCGGCAGGGGCAGCCGAGTGCTCTTGCAGCTCCGGCTTTCCGGCTTCTCCATGGGGCTGGCCTGCGGCACCCAGATGCTCTAAGAACGTTTCCACTGTTGTTTGAAGGACACACACAGTGGGATTCAGAATTCCTGGAGAATTGCCTTTGTGAGAAGCTGGAAGTATTTCTTTAAATTCCTTCTCTTAGTTTTTCAAAGAAACATCAAGAAACCATGAACAACATTAGTAATGAAGAATTTGACTGTCACTTGCTTGAT